>JAQFYC010001289.1:0-36566 GCA_034694165.1 Tomocerus mixtus | reverse complement strand
ATAGCTATGTGTGCTATAGTTCGTTTACAATATGCATTTGAAGTTGGTCAGTAACTTGGCAATCACCCTGTACATATTATGCGGTTTTCAGTATCTTCTAAACATTATCCGTATCAGCATAATGTAAAGTAATGTAAACATGGTTGGCGACAAAAAATGCATGATTTATGTCCATGTATCTCTCTAGCGGTATAAATAAATCTATCACGCACAACACAACGTTATTGCGAATTGTAAATAAGAGCAACTGTTTGCAATTTGATAATTTACTTTATTTTGCTCAAAATAGCGTTGCTTGCATTTTTGGACCATTTCTGTTTGCGATTTACTATTTTGCACGATATAATTCTAGATATACTTATTGACAATCAGAAACTGCTTGTTAATTGATATTTTCACTATTATTAACATTAATGCTCATATAAATTCAACTGTCCTATTATTAAAATACCTATATACATATATATACATATCTATATTGGCCAGTGTTAACAGTATCATTTATTTATGCACAGTAAGCTTAATGTAAATAAGAGCTTGTATATAGGATAAGTGTTTCTTTGTTAATGAGGTTGTTGTTGTGTTATGTTGGTGGCAGGGCTAGGGCATGGGATCGCATGGCTCACGCCATTACAGCACATTATCGTCATAACATGGACTGTACAATTAGAATGAGCTTAATAGTGAGAAGAAGTAAAAGGAAAATGATATGCATTAAGTGGTGGAGGACGAGACGATGAGGAATTGAAAACACTTACTTATCTTAAGAGAGACTGCAAGCCAGAGACAAGCCAAAAGCAATGCCAGACAGACATTTATTGACCAGATCTGTTGAAAGGTACATTCTTATGAAACGGATAAACGGATAGCCATCACGATATTCTTACATCAGAAATATATTTATAAAGTATTCTCCTATAAGAGAATGGATTGACATGTTGGGATTGTGATGAGATGTGACATGACATTCGATATCTGGATTGAAACCCAGAAACTCACTCACTCAGCCATTTTTGTGTCTTTACATCTAAATACGAAATAGAGACTTGTATTTTTGTTTTCCTCTTTCTTTCTGTTACAGTTAGTTATGCACTCAAATTATGGAGACTGTCTTCTTTTGGTTTAGGTAATAATACTAATACTCAGGTCAGGGTTTGCAAATACAGGAAAACACTATCTTTATACTTTAGGGAATTATTATAAGTTATTTCCTATACCCTTAAGGTTACAAGAGACATTAATATTTTCCATTAATAATTACTATGAATATTATTTATGAGGTGGAGATTGTCATCTTTATTATTGCCCACTTTTTATTTCAGGGCACAATTTTTTGAATTGTGTGTACTTTTGTATTTAGGACAAATATTTTGCAAACTTTTGCATTTCAGTTCACATTTTTAATACATATTTTGCAATATTTTTGGATTTCGCAGTTTTTTGGCGTTTGTAATAAGATATATATTTTTGCATTTTGATGCAGGTATTTTCGAAAATTATAATAATTTTCAGAGTATTTATGATTTATATGGGTGCCTACATTAGCGAACCCTGGTAAGGATAAGTGCCTAGACATCTTACGCCATTCTACAGCAGAGCACGTTATATTAGCAAATATATATAAATAAGCAATTTTTCTACATCCGTAAAGATAGAATCTTTTAAGTGCTCTACCCCTAAGTATACATAAATACATGTAGCCAAGACTTGAACTTTATTCACTTTGTACTCTGAAATTGGAGATGAGAGCTGTTAGTACTGCAATGGTTTTTACGTAGTACATTGCAAGGACACACCAGACCAGACCACGACAAGGCAGACAAGACTAAGACAGGAGAAGACAGTCTCATGTAAAATATTGTTAACTTAACCTGACCCATGCAATTGCAATGGAGACTATGTTATGTAGTACTTCCTAATGGCTTCCTTTCCCCACTCTCACATAAATTATCACACTCGACTCCCTTTAACTCAACTTTGTCTCTAAAATGAACTAATTTTCATTTCAACGCTCTTTCTTCAGTTTCTAGATTTTCGAATCTTTATAAAACCTTATTCCACAATACAATAATTTATTTTTATATCTTACAAAACCATTTGTTCCTACAGTTTTGGCGTGTGCCACATTTAATTTTAAGAAAGCTTTGGATTATACCCGATACTTTTGAATTTGAAGATGCATTTTATCATCAAACAACAAATCAAAAATACAATACAAAAACATATAATAATTATTTCCTTCAGAAAAATTCAATTTACTTTAAATCTTTCAACAATGTATTTGATGTTACATGAAAGGTGCTAAGTGGATTGAAATATATTTAAAACGTAGTGAATAGGGAAGGAATATTTCTTATGTAAAGGAAGAATGGTGTCTGCTGTTGAGAAAGAGAAGATAATAAAGTCGTAAGAGCATAAACCACAACCTTCAGTTCGGAAATGATTGTGAATTGGGGTAAATTAAAATAAAAGTTGGTTTTGAATGGACAAACAGAGAAGATGGAGTGAGAATTATAAAAGACAGATCTTAAATTAGGTTGACGACGGAGAGTGAGTGAGTGTCCATAACTTGTCTGCCTTCCTTTATCTCTATTCTCTGTGTGTGTTAGTGCCTGGGTATATGAATATGAATTATTGACGTCGGCATTTGGGGAGCTGATTGGAGCCTTGTTTTGACACAAAGTTTATGACTCGACTCAATTTCTCAGAGTGCCTCCTCTCCTCTCTTGTAAACAAAGACAAACATGAAAGACAGGCGAGAGGAAGCAAGAGGAAAGTCCTATACTAAATATATATGGCCTCAGGAATAGTAACATCTCTCTACGAAATACATATAGTTCACATATTAGTGTATCCAGACTTTATATTCTGTATTTTAGTTACGGGAGTCGGCAAACCGAAAGTCTTTTACCAAACTGTAAATGGAAACGTTAAGTAAAGTACCCTCTATATTAATATCACTTATCCATCTTCAATTCATATATGAAATTCTTATATCGAATAGAGAGTACAGAATACGTGTAGAGAACAAAAATACCTATGTGCAAATCGAACCAATACAAAACATGTTCAAGCATTTTTCTTCCATTTTAGGTTAACACCCACCATTTTATGAAAATACAAATCTCCTAAGACACAATGTGATATAAATTCAGAATCCACTATGTTATGCTTTTGGTTTACTATTGGTTTAGGCATATTTAGCTTTTAATAAAATTCTGTCTTACTTAATTGGCCTATTATATAAAATTGTGTCTAAAACAAATTGGTATTTATATGAAAATGTGCCTTAGCTAATTTGCCTTTTATATATATGCAATTGTGTGTGGAGTGACTAATTTGGCATTTATATATAAAATTGTGTCTTTACGTAAAATGTGTCTTCTGCCATTTGACCCTTATATAAAAGTATGTTTAAGTTGATTTTGATGTGGCAACCTAATTAGCATTTGCTTTACTTTTGCAATGAAACAATGTCTACTAATTAAAAATTGCCAAATAAGCTGCCTTATAAATTTTACTACCTACGACACGTATTTATTATAGTTTCTCCAAATTTTATTCATGCTTAGCTCTGTATAAGTAAATTATTTAGCATTAGTCCAAGATGGATTGAGACTGTGAACTCTGGGATAACAAAGATAGTTCATCATTTCATCATTCTTTGTACAAAAGTTGAAATGGGCTGATCTACATGTTCTGTTCTGTTGAGGATGACATGATAGGGTACTGAGCTGAGGATTCTCTAATGTAATGTAATGCTCGTCAGGCAGGCAGGCAGGAGTGGAGTCAAAGTTTAACTGATCGAGTATCTCTATATATTTCTGTATACATTATAATACATAGGAAAGTTGTCCAGACGGGTCTGGAATAGATAGATAGTCAAGAGAGAGAGGAAAAGATGATTTATGAGCTTTTAAGTTGAACAGTTGAAGTTGATGGTGATGGTGATCGTGGGTTTCTAATGGCTCCGATCCTTCTTCCTCCCTTGCCATGCACTCAAAGACTCAAAGACTCAAAACTCTTCTTTACATACATAACACTCTATCTAACCAACAAATATTATATAAAGCCTACTTCTCTTCTCTTAAATATATTTATACAAAGGACAGTACCAATTTTACTTAATGTACGCAGTTTATACACAGAGAATGTAATGTACTTAATCTAAAAGAATAGTACAACGTGTTTATAGAGTATTTGCATTGAACTAAACTGTAACAGAACAGAACAGAACACACATTTGAAGTCTCACTCATCTCTCAGATAGTGTATAACACAAAATAGTACACCGGTGCATATGCCAGGTCGTTAAAGCTTTTTATTGCACTCGCATTCATACATACACAAAACTCACTCATCGGATTCCACAACACGATATTTAAGTCTGTATAACACAAAAATATAACTACCTAAAGTGTTTATTAAACTGAAGTACCGTATCTACCTAAATATGGTTACATACTCTATACTACTGTACTTATAGGTATATAAATTATAATGATATCTATGTGAATATACGTAATAATAATATGTATACTTATTTACTTAAGGGCAAGCAACCTTGGTACTAATTTACAGGGCATGGAAACACACTACTTTCCATGTAAAGTAAGTTATGGAGAAAAGTCAAAATTCGTCATATAATAAAATTATTATCAAAATGCTAATACACCCCAAACATATATATAATTTATATTTAAATGGTTTCATGAATGGCAATCAGAACATAGTTTGCAGTTTAAGTCAACACAAAATCAGGCAAACGCATATTTCAGCGAATTTATTATTTTGCCGGAATTAAAAGTTTGGCTGACACAAGATATTGATTTTAGCTTAGCAATTTAATTACTTTGCTTCATCACAATTAACACTTATCTGCTTATACCTTCATTTGTCTGTAAAAACATAGTTGCAAGTAATTAAAATGCTGCCATTTTTGGAAATTTGAAATTAATTTCAATTTGGAAACAGAATCTAAAATTTAAGTATATATCCTTTACTATCGTCACTCTCATGTATTTCATTGCTCTATGAACCTAAGTATATAATATTTGTTGGGAAATATTTGCTTCTGCTATAATCATAACATAATATATGTGGTGATAAATATATTTTGTGTGTTAGAGGGATAGTTGTAGAGAAGAAGGGTAAATAGCCCTCGGGCTGAGTGTAAACGAGGAGGAGTGTGTTAATCTTTGTATTTGAGAAGACACATGTCTTGTACGTCTCTTTCGGTCCCATTCTGATTCTGATGGCCTTAAATTGATGCTCCTTTGATTTGACGAGCTGCTCTCTTAGTTGTGTGTGTTGTTCGTATTATTCTATTCGGTGAGTTGTAAAGTGAAGACTAAAGAAAGAAAGAAGCCGCCTTGCTAGTGCTACAGAGCTTTGGCATTTGGCATGCCATGCGATGGCTACGTAACGAGCTCCAAAGCCGCCCGCCGTCGCCTGAAGTCAATTTACTTTTACACTCACTCACTCACAACAAAACAACAGAAAGAACTTTAACCAAACTCATCTGCTCCTTTTACGATACACTTTCCTATGCACCTTATATTTATACCCGTAGTAATACTAATATGTGTATTTGACTTCACTCGTTTGTCTTTTTTACTCTTCCCTTTATGACTATAATATGTTCTCCCTTCCACTTTTTGACTATATTATGTCCATATGCCATTATTATTTTTCTTTGAGATGTCTTCAGAATGTTTTCATGTGTCATGTCATCGTGAGTGTCTACATACATAACTAATATTAATATTAATACTAGCTGTTAGTATTTCTCAACATGTACTTATGCAAGGAGTAAATATTCAGGACTCGGATACACATTTTATTTAATTAAGAATTGTTAAATTGCAATTTAAATATGTTCTATGTACATACATATAGAGGCATCAATTATTATGAAAATTAATTATGCAAATTAAGACAATCATGAAAAACAGTCAAATGTGCATAAAATTATATTAAAGCAAGAAAAATGTGCTAAAGCGTATAAAAACTTGATAAAACTTGAGAATGTTCAAGTGCGAATCAAATAATGTACTCAGATCTTAAAAATCTGTAAAAGTGTAATAAAATGTGTGCTAAAAAGTTAAATTTTTGAGTTGTTCAAATTGGATATTTATTGTGTACATACATGCATATCCAGTGTCTGGTAATATGTATTATATCTTGTTGCTTGCATGAGTATTTGTGTGTGTGCAGTGGGCCTAATGTATTTATTGGTAATGTAAATGTTCTGAGAGTAATATAATGCAAAGTAAAGAGAAAAGGGACTGATAGGCTTCTGCTGTGTTTGAGTGTTAAAGAACTGAGCCAAGCCACTCAAGTCGTTTGTAATCGAAACTCTTTGAGAACTGACATCAGTCACAGTTGCCGACAGAATTACAGGGAGCCGCCTTATAGCTAATGTCCCACCTAAAAGCCCTAATAACCAGAAATATTAAGTACTTGCCCATAGGAAAAGTAAAGGGAAGTTGAGTTACTGAAGGAGCATCTGTCATGTCAAGGCGACTTATGTCTTGTCAAAATATTGTCAGGTGGCAGCTATTATGGCAGCCATTACACTTTTTACATATCACATCAATTTTAATATTCACAAGAGTCATAGACTGAAATAGACACCTACTTAGGACCTAGGAAACTTATAATTCGCAACTTCATACCCTTGAATCTGTCATTACAATATTTTAGGATTCTTTGGAACTATAAATGGCATTTAGGCAAAATTTGAAATCATAAAATTGGAATAAAATTATTCAGTAAATGTTAAGTCATTTATTGGTTATTTAATTTTTTGCTTCCATTTTGTGATAATTACAATTGATTCGTTGCTTGTTTCTTCTTAACTAAGCATATCACACCAATTCCTACACTATGCAAATGCATGTGCTTTAATTTTTTAAAAAAAATACTTACTATTGAGTTTTATTACTACACAAGTGTACTTCACATATCACTTACCAATCATTTACACGTTTTAGCAGCAGGTAGTCTTCTTTTGTTAGTTTATTAGCTTTTTAGTCATTCAAATTTTCCAGCACACGTACACAATGAATTTAAATTTTCAGGCGTTCTTTGTTAGAAATTTATTTTAAGTTGTATTTGTAGCTTAAAAATTGTAAAAATCCTTCCGAGAATTTTCATATCTGTAAATAAACAGAATAATAAATATCCTCGTTGTTGATTTGTGCGGCTGCTGTAGGCATTAAAGTAAAATATTGTGCTGACATGACATGGACATGTAGATGACATGACATTCTAATCCTTAACAAGCAAAGCAAGGCAAAGGTATTAGTATAAGGATAAATAAATGTGGGGATTTACTTTACTACACAGGAATACAGTACAAGTATACATACAAATGCAAACATTATACTTATGTACCGATATTTATAAATGAACGGTTATCACAACATTTTGCTCTGTACTTTACTTTAGTTTAAGAGTGACTAATCCTAATCCTCTTTCAAACAGAAGGTTCTGTCAATCTCATTTTTCATATTTACGCAAACGTAAAGTAAACCTTCTAGTATCTCCGATCCAACATCCAAATCCAAGTAAAAGGTTCTGTACTCATTGTTTACTGTTTTTTACTGCGGCATCAGAAAAGGAGACACAGACAAATGTACCAAAACACAAATAGATCAATTCAGTGGAAATGAGAAGCAAATAGAATGGGAATGAGATAAATATTGTATTGTATATGAGAGCAGATAAGTAAAATTCAGTGCATTTCAATTATAAGGATTCCTTTCATAAAGGAATTTCCTCATATGGAAAGCATTTTATAGTGTCTGTTTGGCTTACATGGAAAAACGTAAATGAAAAACGAAAAAATATAAGAAATTCTTGTCAAAGGTAAGAAATTGCTATACGAATATGAATTTTTAGCTTGACAGACGCTTTTATAAAGAATTTTCTACTTATAACTTATAACTTTTCCTATCCTGTGAATGTGTATTTAATGCAATTGAATATGAAAATGTATAAGAACAATTACAAAGGTTTACAAAATTGTGGAACAATATAATACATTCATGTTTAGTCCAGTAGAGAACTCTTTTGTGTGTTTTAAAGCCACATGAATGTTAATGGATAGTATAAGGGATTTTCATATTGGAAGAAGATTTGCACAGCCTCCCAATAATATCCCATGGATATTATAAATAATGCTACATACTCTGTTGTACTGTATATGGCAATAACTTTGTATAAAAGAGTAATGCAGTAAAACTAAAATGTATTGCAAGTACAATCAATCCAGAGACCACAACAAACAGAAATAGGCAAATAGTCCGGATGTAAATATTTGCACAAGTTTCATTAATACTTTAAACACATACAAATGAGAAACCAGTTCAAATTGAATTGCATTTCGTGTAGGTTGGTATTTTGTTTGTTTGCAACTCAGTCAGATTTTTCTATTACTTCTCTGAGTACAAAGTGTAGATAATAAGTTTGTTTTCCTGTATATACAACGTAGTATAAAAGATAAATTGCACATATTTATGTATTTACTTTGGGAAAATGTATTGCATGGTAAAGGCTGCCCTGCTGTAGTTGTAGGTTGATGATGTTGAATGGGGTTTCCACGTTTTGCACGATATTCGCAATGCGTCAGAACGAAGTGAGTGAACGTGTCGCTTAATCCTCATCAAAATGATAATCAATCAGCCGAGTTGATTCAGTTCAAGTAGAGTAGACGTAAATTTAACAGCATACTACGATTAGGGGTATTAGAGGAAGGCTTTACTATACACCTTCCAAAAACTATGTACGGAAACCTAATCACCACTTGCATAGAAGGACTTTATATAACATATATGTCACACATAGAAAGTTTAAGGTAGGATGACCAATCCTAATTCTCTTTGAAAAATATAGAATACAATTTATATAGTATTATACATTTATACAATAAAAAACTTAGAAACGATTAAAATTAATAGCTTCATTTCTAAGTCAGCCTTTTTGTCTCCGATATTAGGTAGTGCAAAATTTGCATTAAAAAATTAAGCAGGAAAATGATAATTAAAATCTGTAGTAATTAGAATTTAATATATTTAGAATTATTTGCATTTAGTGCATTTAATAGTACATTGTACATTTTATACATTTCTACATTGTACTTTTCAAGGAATTTTTATTGAAAAGTTAAATTAATCAAAAAATAACCTTTCCTAAAAATTTCGAATCTCTTAAATCTAACTACGAATACAAATACCCGATATATGCTTCCCGGAGAAACTATCCTGAAAATTCTAACTTTTCTCTATAATTTTAAAATAAAAATATATTTATTATTCATTAAGATTTTCTGTAGTTTTGTTTTGTTCCTACAGCCTGGTTTTTATTTTCTACGACATATACATGTTATGTAAGATTAGTTAATGCAAAATGTAATGCATTTAGGATGTTAGAGTATAAAAGTAATGGTAGAGTGAGTGTTAGCTTCTGTGTATTTGTATGTAGTATGTCTACATGAAACAAGAGAATTATTAATGTGTAGTGTGTATGTAGTATAGTAAAGTAAAAGAACAAAGGGCTGACGTGACAGACAGGTGGTTTGGTTTGGTTATGATGAATTCGAGAAAAGATCTTGACACCTGGATTAGGGGCTAGTAATGGATTAGCAGAATGGAAACATTATCTAATAAAATGGCAGAGAGTCGTTTGTGCTAGGCGAGGCTGATTGATGTGATCTAATAATGCAATGCCATTCTACTTTACTATTTCTCTTGACTTTTTACATCTCCTCACGAACGACAGGCTTCTACATATACTCCTACATACGAGTATTAGGGAGGTTTAGTTTACGAGGGCAGAACAGAAATAAGTTTGAAAGTGTCACTCACTCTCCATCATCAAATTATGATAAGGGATGATTGATTAGACAGTTTGAATAAAGTAAGTCCTGCGTCACTTGACACCCCGAGCCCTAACCTAAATACTTGCAACTGTCAATCAATCATCCGCCTGTCTAATGCCTTTAGTATATACTTTTATTCCCTAATACTTATAACTATATTTCTATGTTACTTGTCTAATGCCATGAGTGATCTGTTGTATGTTGTGGATCTAATGTCTGTGTCTCCATCCACTTCCTATCATCTTGTCTCCACTCGTCATCTCATCTTTACTTTATTTACTTCTCTACTCTAGCTAAAGCTACTAATGCCTTTTATCGCCTACACACAAAATACAGTACATTCTGCATACAAGGAACTTTAGGAGATTATTAAAAATTACTGAAAAATAGTGAAGATCTATTATACTTAACATTTTTTCGCTTAAAGGAGAATTTTTTCTATGCATTTCCCACTATTTCAATTGTTGTTTAGCATACAAACAATACAGAAGCCCTAAAATTCGATCTATAAGTGAAATTTCTTTTTTTAAAGGATTCTTTATAGGCGGAATGCACTATATTTTTTGTTTCCTCAGGCTAAAATCCCCTAATGCTTCTTCTAATTACCCTAATAGGCTCCCCCATACCTATGTTATGTAGTGTAGGCATGTATGTACTGCTTAGTTTAGTGTGTAATGTTATACTTACAGTGCAGAAAATGGCAAGACGTCTTAATCAGTTTGGCGTTGGGTTGATTAGTTTTTGCAAAGGTAGATATGATTTTATGGTCTGTGTTGTATAAAGGAAGGCCATGTGCCATGCCATGCCATAATTGTAAATAGGTGTGTTGTGTGTACGTACATTAAGGAGAAGAGAAGTTGAAAAATAAGGGGCTAATGCATAGTAGACATGAACACTAATGAGCATTTCATGATTGACTGTGACAAGAATTGTAGTGTAAGTTGTCATGTGTGTTGTGGTTCCCGAATAGCAACTCTCCCATTTATACCTTTAGAAGTGTACGTATTTATCGAAATAGGAACTCAATGGGGGAAATGATAAAGTTCCAGTTTTATTCAAGATTATAACATTGTATTCAATGTTTTTGAATACATTTTGCAAAAGAACTGGGTTTTCACACAAAAAAGGCGGGAAGTCTGTGAATTTATTGCGAGCAGTGGAAAGTAAATATTAAATATCTCGATATCAAGTCCGAGATATTTAAGAATTCGAGAAAAAAATCCAAATTGAAATTGGTTGTATATTTTTGAAGTTAGGAGGACTTTGCCGAAATTTAAATATTTATTTTCGAAAAAAATATGACATTGCTCTAGAGGTACATTTTGAAAATAATTCAAATCTGTGAACCTCTCCTATAGCAGATCTTTTGGAATTTATCAGCTGCTCCCATTTCTATCGATCTTTTATCGAGTTATGAACGAGATAGTGGAGAAGGAGTCGAAATGATAAGAATCCACTAACCGTAACCTTAATAATAATCCAATACACTCCCCACCTGAAACTAATTCAAAAAATACGGTAGGAACCAAATAGCAACCCGTATATTGGGATAATATATTTACGGAAACCTTTACAATATTTCTTTTGTTTTCCATCGTATACATTAATAAGTATTTAATATTTCTCACTTTATCTCTATCCATTGTAAATACATTCTCACCTTGCTTATATTACTTTTAGTCACTACAGCACAGTAGTTCCCTGCATACCTTTATTGTAGTTTGTAGTTTTGATTTCCACTTCGGATTAGACAACAATTCAACATGAACAATATTTAACCTGGTCTATAGTCCAGTCAACTTGGGTTGACATGCAATTGGGACATCTACGTACATTACATTTCAAATTGCACACTTGATAATATAAATAATGTACTTACATAGCTTATGATTTCTGTTTCAACTTGCTTAACAAACGGTCCTGGTCTAAGTAGAAAATAATAAGTAGCCCACAAACAACACACATCATAGAATTACGGCAAAAAGTCAAATAAACTAGAAATAAATTATAATGTGCAACAGGACTTGTGTTTTTGTTTCCATTCCTGTCCTGGCAAAAACTCCCCTTCAAAATTGCTACATTCACATCACAACCAACGTTAGTTATGAATTCTGCTGACTAACGTAAAGCTTTTGATTCGATTTGAGTTGCCCATTTCAGTCATTCTAATTTTCTTGCCAACTTGTCCGCTTATTTATGATTGCTCTACTCCACTTACCACTTACTCCCTTTTATTTTACTCCCTTTACATAACTACTGTTCTTTAACATGCACAGTTCATTCCACCAATAAGCAACCCTGGGAGGTTCCTTCCATATAGACGAATTCCTTACATCCACTAAGCCGTAGATAACGTAAACGCCAATAAAAGAGACTACTCTAATTGACTAAAGATGAATGAATTGTATTGTTCCACAATTTTGTGTACCTTTTTAATAGTCTTTATACATTCTCCTATTTAGTATTCAATTATATTAAGTACACATTCACAGGACAGGCTAAAATATTAGAAATTGGAGTTAAATAAGTCCAAAATTCCTTATAAGCGACTAAAAATTCTTAACAATTGGTTATATTTATGGGAAATTGGAGTTAAATTGGTGGAAAATTCCTTATCAGCGTCTCTTAGACTAAAAATTTGAGAAAAATCTGGAGGAGGTAAATTGCTTTATTAAAGGAATCCTTATGCGCGGAATAAATGGAGTTTAATCAGATCATTGTAATTTTAGTAGTATGTATTTCACGGTAGCAAGAAAGCAAGTTGTGAGTAAATAAGCTTTCAAAATGCATTTATTTTATTACTTTATCAAAATCGCTTGTGCGAGTATATGGTTTACAAACATGCAACAATCAGAATCTCGGCAATAAACTGTATCCCACATAGTATACTATACTTATAATTCAAATAGTTATTCATATTTATTTAAAGGAAAATAAATATAAAAACTAGTAGATGCAAAAATTGCAATTTCAGTACATTTTAGTCAGTAATGATGATTTTTGAGCGTCAATCGTAAACTGTTGGCTTTGTATGAGAATTTGTTTCAAATAATTAGCATAATTAAGCACTATGAACGATGTATTTTGCAAACGATTCTCAAAACATTGAACTTTGAATAAAAATTTTGCAAATAATTCGCAGAATACTGTGCTTTATTGAATGATGCTATTTGAAGTATACTATTCCCCTTTGGGTTGCATACGAAATGGAAACAAGCATTCTTGTCATATATTGTACGGACATTAAATTACACTACATTATCATTTCTCCACTTCAATGTTGTTCTTAAATGTTCAGTGGAAATGTAAATATCAATAAATTGCAAAATGTAGCGGAAGGATCTCATGCAGAGTTTTAGCAATTGAATAATCGCAAATGGTGTGAATATTTCTATATTAGCACGGAAAAGTAAATTGCTACATAAAAGCAAGTTGAATGGAGTTCAGTGAAATGACTTAAAGGCTAAATGAGTTTAGTTTTAGTTTGTGGATATTGTGAAGGCAGCAGTTTTGTTAGTGAGAATGAACATAAATTCACGGTGTGGTGTGGCTGGTTGCTTTTCCTACCTTTTTCATTATTAAGTTGACTTTGATGAGTGAAATACACGAAAAGTCTGGGAACGGGAAGGATGAAGGAGGATTACAACACAACAAACACAACACATCATCTCACAATCAGTTTCATGTTCCATACACAGGTAGCAACATCCACAAAGGAATACTATTCTACATAAAAATACTATGTCCTAGTCATAAAGACCAGTTTGCCAAATTTTGCTATTAAGTCTCTCTCTCTGTCTCTCTGTCCGTCTGTCCGTCTGCCCGGCACTGGACACTATAACCTCACAGAGGACGGACAAATTCCAGTGAGATTTGGCATACAGTCTACTACAATATGGCTACATCCGTTTTGCAGTAGTTTATTTTTGTACGAAGGGAACATGCAAGTAATAAATTATGTAATTTCATTTTTCTCTCATATGCATAAGAAGCTACAGGTATAATTCATACTAAAATAAATCAATTACAGTTCAAAATTATTTTCTAAATTGATCTAGATTTAATTTTACATTTTGATTCCTTTAGTGTAAGTATGACATATATAGAATGTATATAGAAGACAGACAGGTACATTAAGGAGTGATATAGAGAAGAGGATGTATCATGTAATGTGTCATAAGACAGCTACAGAAATTGCTAACTATAATTCTTTTTTGTGCTTAGTTAGTAATAGATGAGTAGCTTAAAAATGTATTAATGCGTAGATAAATAAATAAATGGGATAATGATATGTGTAGTTAGTTAGTAGGCAGGTAGTTAAATGCTAACACAACATGAACTATCTCAAAATGAATGTGCACGTTGTGTTATGTAAGTAATTTGAGATGGATGGAGGTGTTCATTTGCTTGGTTAGGATGGACAGACAGACAGCTGATGTGAGATGTTCTGCTCTTCGAATATTATTAGAGAAATACCGACAAACAGACGGAGGAGACACCTTTTATGGACACGCAACGCTTTGCAATTCTCACACTCATTTCCCCACCTAAAGATCCACAAACGTTAATTTAATACACATACTTATACAACTTTACATATCATTTATTCACTCACTCCAGCATTAGCAGCATTCGGACATACATTTATTAAAATTGGAATTTTATTACTTAAAAAAGTTAATTTACAGAAACTGGATGATCTTTCATTCGAATGTTTTAATGGCACGAACAATTATTTGAGCTCTATATAGTAAAATAAAATTTAAATTTTTTAAAATCCCTGTGTAATGAATATAATATTTTGATTCTTTCTGCTTTTACTGTAAAATTATATGCACACTTATGTTTAGTAGTGCACTATATTATAGATGCAAGGTTCCAAAGTACTTACTTTAGGTTGGTGTTATAATTAAGTTTTTGAAATACAATATTATTACATTTTATGTTATATGGAATAATAAACTGCTAACAGAAAATATGCAAAGTTTTCAAATGTCTGGTAAAATAGAAAATGAAAAGTTTTGTGTACAAGCTTCAAAAATTTACCAAAACTTCAAATAATTATAATATAAATAAATATTTATAAATTTATTTATATTTGAATCATTTATATTTTATTGTTGCGTATGTTAACTTTTGTATATTCACTGTCTTATGTTTGCGAAATAATATGTATCTTGGTTTTTCAAAATCTACGCTTTAAGTACAAAAAATTTCAAAATCTGAGCTTTTATGGTGTTTTTGGAAAGTAAGTAGATTAACATCTCCAAAATATTCACTGCAGTCTTTTTAGTTAGAAAATATTGACCTTTGCTTGCAACACCAGAAAGAAATTTACATTGAAACCCATGTAGCTAAAGCAATGAATTTTAACATTTTTAAATGCATATTGATTTGCATATATATCCTAGGGCTGATTTGTTTACTATCAGGTCTAAGGATGAGTCAAGTAATTGTAATCAGAATGAATTTAGCAAAGGAACTACTGTTTTAATATGTTGTGGAAGTGCATTGCTCACGAATAAATAGATAAATGATAATATTACGTTAGACTGACAAATACAAAGTTAATATCTGAGAATTATAATAAGCACCTTCCCTCTCTTCTCCTTACTTATCTCAAATTGCAGTTGTTGAGCAACACTCATAGTCACACCTTAACACAGAAGTAGAATACAGTCAGCAGAATCAGAATCAGTCAAACACTTTAACTTACATCCCATCCCCATAACATTTCACTACTGAGAAACTCGTCTCCCCATTTAAACTTAATTGTCAGTTTAACTATACGTTAGCTATAAGAAGGTGGATCTTTATTCATTATAATCATAATATAACATTCCCTGCTTTCTGTATCATTCATAATTTTTATTACGTAATAAATACTACGTCTGTGTGAATGTGTGCATAAAACTGTAATGACTTTTCTGTCCTGTCTACCTTTTCAATGCTATCATTTTTACACCTACGCAATCAATTTAAGTTTCAATTTTAAGTACAAGTGCAACAATTCCGAACTAAACTTTTAAATCAAGAATTTCAGAAAATGTTCACAATTTACGGATATATCACTTACCTTATACCTTAAATAATTTTAATGTGTTGTAAATCTTTTCTAGGTGTGAATGTATCTTCATGCTAAAAATTTAATTTTGTAATATAAGACGATTGCAATATTTCAAATTAGGATTTTCTTGATTTATAACCCATATTTCTTTAGATTAGTCATACACTTAAATACATAATAGGAAACTGAGATATGATTCCTATACGTTTAAATAGTTAAACTTTTGTAGTTAAAGTACTTAAAGTACTTTTGTACTTAAAGTAAACTTTTGCATATGTTATTGTTATGTATTGATAATATTTGTGTAACAATTTGTGGTATGTGCTACTTTAATATTGGCAATTGGTGCAATATTTCAGATGTTTGGCATTTTCTGAACATCTTTATGAAAATTATCAAATACTATATGCCATTTTGAAATTTTCGTGTATTTTGCAACATGATTTGGCGTTCTTGTCTATTTTATTGACATTTGTACTTGAAAATGCCTTGCTATTGAAAATCGTGCAATAGTTTCATAATAATTTCATAGTTTCTACTCCTATTTACGAAGCCATTTCCAAGTTTCCATCTTTTTATTATACTTAATGCTATATTAATGCGTTTGGATTTATTTAAATACATAATATAAAAGTGTGCACATAATTAGAATTGTCAAAAAGATAAATGCAGTTGTATTTGTAATTTGTAAGCATTCATGTAGCTGGTTGAGATGATTTAGTTTGTCTATGGTCCTTTCCCGTAGCGTTGATTTGCTTTGGCTTCGTCTGTCTTGAAGTCCTGACTTGAGTTTTGCTTCCCTGTTATGTTATGTCTTCCCTCTTATGTCGGTGTCTTAGCTTTCATCACAGATTTACGCGTCTCCGGTGGATTTTTATGAGGCAGGTGCTCCTGCCATAAAATTCTAAGGGAAATAAAGTAGAATATATTATCCTGCATTACTTTACACCACCACACCACTATTAAACATACAATACCCATGACATTTACAGGCAGGCAGTTAAATCCAAAGACAGGTAAATGGTTAAGGCAAAAGCAAAGAGTTCCTTTTGGTAAGATGAGAATTGCCGTAAACTATAAACTCTAAACTATAAACACACACATACAATACATACACTACATAATACTCGGAAGATTATGAACTATGTTAACGTATCAGTATGTGCATATGTATGCTTTAGCTAACAAATAGTAGCAAAACAATAGGTAAAGGGCTACAAGAAAATTGTACAGGGTTCGTAATATATGCGGTCCAGTTTGATATTATTTCCTGGATAGCTTTCCCCTAAAGGGTTTTGGAGATCGTACAAACTTTCTTCCATATACTGGATTCCTTATAGCCATTAACATTCAGATATTTTTAAATCCACTAAAAGAACTCTTTACTAAATTACTAAATAAAGATGTCTATTATATTGTTCGACAATCGTGTATACCTTTTTAATAGTCATTATACATTTTCAAACTTATTTAATTATATTAACTACAGAAACATTCATAGGATATGCTACAGCAATATTTTTTATTATAATACTTCAAAAATTCCTTATAAGCGTCTCTCAGATAGAAAATACGTCAAAAATCTGTTTCTACTAGGGATTTTTTCTCTTACGACGATTTCTCGCATCCATTTTCGTTTTTAGTTACTTTTTCATGTACAAATCAAACAGTGACTACATGATATAAGAAATCCTGTACATTTATTGTCTACAAAGTTTACGTTTAAAATTGTTACATAAACATAAATCAAAAGAAAAGGTACTTTGTATTGCAGTACAAAGGGAATTATAAGGTAATTGGAGATTGTGTTGTGTTAAATGCAACAGAAAGCGATGGCATGCAGGTAGAAGGATAAGGATATGAGATGTCAGAGTGTGTGACGTGTAGTGATAAGAGAAGAGAGATGAGGAGCTTCAACGGACATTCAAAAGGACTGCAACTACTCATTGTGGATTCTCATAGTTAAATAGCTGGATGCCGTGCCTTGTGGTAATTTCTTCTTTCTTTCTTCGTAAGCCATGGCACGTCAACTGCTAATCCTCCTCGGAAGACAAGACAAGACAAGACGGACAGCCTTTAACTAACTAACTAAGCAGGAGAGAAACTTGAAAGTGTGAAGAGTGTAATGTGAGCTGAGGAAAGCTTAGGGTCGCCTCCCGTCGCTAAAGGAAGGTGGCCTGGCCTTTAACTTTAACTTTAGCTTTACAATCAACTTCAAATACAAAATCTTAAACTAAAACTAAATGAAAGGTAAACGAGTACACACCTTCTTATGCACGAAATATCTGTACATCAGGTACTGTGTTGTGTACATAGACAAAGGATTCCATCAGCTACCTTCATATAAGTGTAAAAGTCTCTATGATTAGGAATAATGCATTTACCTACGTGGAAACACACATAAAGTGCGGTGTGGGTCAGGATACCATACACACACGACCGTAACAAAGAGAATTACCTACATTGCAGTTCTATATACATACATACATACATAGAAATTTAAGTAAGACTAAAGTTTGGAAACGCAAACTGCATTTAGAAATACCCTTCATTTAGTTTACAATTAATTTCTGAATAAGAATATATTGTCCTTAATCATTATTAGGATACAGTAGCTCAGGTATTCATTAAAATCAATAATATTACATAATTATACGTAGATATATTATGTATTAAGTATAGTACATCGTTCTCTCGTATTTTAGGCTACTTTTGAAAATGATTTCTTATATAGGTGTACTAACTGCAAGTTAATAAACGAAAACGTCACTACACCCGCAGCAAATGCACTTCTGGCCCAGAAGTGCATTTACTAAGGGTGTTACTACATTTACCTGTTTACCCGCAGTTCTGGGAAAAATCAGTTTGTAAATTAACGATATTTATTAAATGCAACAACATCTTTAATGTTCAAGGGGCGAGAATAAAAGTATCGAGTACCTGTATAGCACTTTTAATTTATGTGACATGACTGGACAAAGTGATTTGACTTTTGTATATTTAGGAAAGAGATTTATCGTTAGCTACATAATTGTGTATTGAGAATTGAGAGTGGGTGGGTGTACGTTTTGGAATCCCCTACTGAGTGCAGTCAATTGGAGTGATGAAGAGCAAGAATAAGAAGGATCCGAAGAATGGAGTATGAAATGATTACCTAAAGATCCGTCGGCTGCTGCTTAATAGAAAGGAGAATCAGAATACAAAGAAATTGGGATCATGTAGAGCATTTCCTTAGTTTCCTTTACACTGAATAGCTGAATGTAATTCATTTTGGCTTAATGTAATGTAAGTAAGTCGGTTTTAGTAAGGAAAACGTGAAGGGAAGGACGTAAAATAAGGTGCTAGCTCCACTTGTAGGTTACCAACACTTACTATTTACAATAAAGGACCATCTTTGCTGTATTAAGGTTATTTTTCGTGTGTACTGTAGTAATATCTATTTGGAGATGTGAATGCCTCTTAGGGCTATCAGACTTACAGACAACGTAGAATCGTCCTATTTTAGACTCCATTCAGTAATTTAAGATTTCATATATTTCTTAGACAGTCTTAATAGTGAAAATTAATTTCCGTAAGTATATACTAATAATCATACCACATTTGGAAGTTTTCATTCTTTTTTACAATATTTTGAGGTTTTAGTGGCTACAGATTATTCCTTTAGAGTTATGGTCCACTGTTTCCTAAAAAAGCATCTTAAATTTTGGAGATTTCTATTATTTATTTAGATGACGACGTATTTTGAGGCTTTAACAAAATTGTACCACATTTATAGAAGTACATCATAATATTTTAAAAGTGGGTTTTCCTGTTTTTCAAAAATCGTATCTTTTTATCCATTTTTTTCAAAATACCAATATTTTTCTCTCAACTGTAGCTACATACCTATTTGGCTACTTAATTTTGAATTTAAAATATTAATAATACAGATGTACGTAGGATAAAGGGTACGTGTTTCCATTTACTTGTACCAGTTTATACAAATCCTTAAAAGATGACAAAAATAATGTCCCAATTTTTGTGTGTTTCTGAAATCTGGTGTCCTTGGCTGTAAGTGTGAGTTTGTTTATGAGACTCGGCAAGTCTGTTCTTTCAAGTTCCAAGTTCCAGCTTTCGGCAAAGAAATATGTTTGCGATGTTCTGTTCCGTTTTGTTATAGTTATGGGGGAGGGAGCTGAAAAGTATACGAAAAGCATTCGTATATATTGTGTATGTGTAAGTGTAGGTAAAGTCAAAGTAAAGTGTGTAATGTAAATGTTGGGGCTAAGCTGTAGTTGTCCATAAGTAAGTAGGTAGGTAAGTTAAATGTCCAACGGTGCCCCAAGAGCTGGCAACCCGACACTAAACAGAACAGAGCCCCAAAGCCTCAAAGCACAAGCAATTTCAGTCTGAGTGAGAGATCCCATCGTTAAACACATAGAAGAGTGCGCAGCTTAGAACTTAGAATTCTGTTCCCTCAACTTCAACAGCAACCTTCATTCCCATTCTGTTCAACAAGAGTTCAGCCACAAAGCAACTTCTCTCCGTTTCCCAAATCAGTTGCTCTCTTGCCTTCAACAGACAAACACTTCACGTCACTCCTTCTCCCGACTAAACACTATTTTACAGAAATATTTCAGAAATACTCAAATATTTCAAAACCAAGTTCATATTTCCTTAAGGGATACCCCAATTAAGAAAAGTTCTCAAAAAATTCCAGAGAAAACGCAATAGTGAGTAAGAAATTACAGTTTTTCTCATTTTGGATCACGTTACCCCTGCTTTGGAATATTTTTCAGTGTGGTTTCATCGTAAGAAATAAGTTTTGGCTTGAAAAGTGGAAATTGTTATCGTGGATTGTGAAAACCTTAAGTTGAGTGAGAAATATTTGCAATTCCTGAAAGGAATTAAAGAAATTTTCGGAAAAAAAGTTTTCTTTGCAAGAATTCGAAACAGTTTTGTTGTTTAAAAGTTTACATGAAGTTTATGTGTCAAAGTCAACTACTAGTTGCTACTTATAATAAGCTTCCTTGTTTAAACTGTTTGAGCTGTGAATAACTAAAATACACAAGTTAAGTGAATAAAAAATAACAATATTTTCCCAAATGGTTGTTTTGGACGGCCACAATATGTTGGGAGCCGGCCCTCATCAATATCTTCCTCCGGATTATCTTTCTCCATTGCCTACAACTGTAAGTTTCTATTGTTACAAAATTTTACAAAATGTTCAGAATATTCTTACAGTTTCCTTACTTAAGAGATTAGTAGATTAGTTTTGCAAATCCCCGTTTTCTAAAAAGGTTTACAAGCATTTTCAGGAAACTTGTGAAATATTCTTCTAACTTCAAAATAAATGTCCTCTAAGTTTTGTTGCTACAATATCAACAACTGGTTTTCTTGAAGAAAACTTCTACAGAATTTTTATGTTTTTCCTAATTTCAAAAAAAGTGAACCCATTATATACACTTTATTGAATTTAGACTGAATTTGTCCGATTTTTAAAAGTTTATTTAACTTTTTGCGAATTTCCTTTAGATATTCTTAACTTTTGAGTTCAATATTTTTAAAGAATGTGTTTTCGAGGTAGTTTTCGTTAAGAATTTCACATTTTATTAAGTTTTCTAAAGTTTTTATGTTCTTAGAAACAAAGTGAATTTGTTTATTGAAGTGCACTGGGTTTATCTCATTTTCCAAGCTATCCATGCGTTTTTGTTTCCCTTACATGAGAAGTGAACTTATTTCAAAAGTTTTTAGAAATATTAAGGGATTTTCTTACTTTTAAAACATTCTTTGAGTTTGAGTTATTTTGTAGTAAAAGTGAAGTTATTTTACAAGCATTTAGAAATATACTTAAAATTTTTCATGTTTTCCAAGTTTTCCATCTGTTTTCGTTTATTTCATAAGAAAAGTGAACATATTTCGACTATCTTTGAGAATAGTGGTATAGATTACTCTTACGTTCCTAATTTTCGTTGAGTATTCGTTGAGTACTAGAATTTACATGAAAAGTGATGATATTTTTTAGGAACCTAGTATTGCACTGTGGATTTTTCTCATTTTCGTTAGTTTTTTACCAGATTTCCTTTCCTTGAGAACAAAAGTGATGATATTTTGCTTATATCTCAAAGTGTATTCTAATTATTCTTCGAGTTTTCTGTGGGCTTTCTTTGCAAGTTATTTTACACATCTTCTCAAATATATTCTACGTTTTTCAATGTTTTTAGCAATTTTTCCTCAAATTTTCTCCAATATGTTTACCAAAAACAAATTTTCATTTTCATTTCAAAGAATGGTGAAAATCTTGCGTCAGACTTTAGTTTTCGTATGAAATTGTTACAATTTCACATATAGTAGATCATTTCTCTGTGTGGTTTTAAGATTTAATTGAAGTTAGGATGGAGTGAGTCAAGTTTTAGGGAAGGTTGAGAGATTGTTGAAGATTTATTGTGGAAATGCTCGGTATGTCATAAGTGAGTAATTTCAGTTGAGACTCATGTAGAGTTTTGGCTTCGTTATGAAAACGAGTTAATAAATTCCCGTCAACGAACTGGATTCTCATTCCCATTGAACATTCAAAGAACATTCGAAGAACACAATTTCTTCTTATCTCTTTTCCTGCGAAAGGAACGAGGAAATCGGGCGAGAAAAATGAAGGGGCATGTCGGCAGTAAATTGAATGTTCCTGTCAAATTAAAACTCAATCTCTGCCCACACACAAAATACAAACTCTCTTTACATTCAAATGCATTCACAACATTCACACACTTGTACTCTTTAAATAATTCGCAAGTCAACTGTCTCTTATTCAAGAAATATTTGTTACATTCATAAATAAGTTAACTCTTCAACATTTAACTTAAAGTTATCTCTACACTCTAAATGTGTGTAACTACACACATTAATTTATATTTATAATATTTTATGTCAAACTACACACAGAGATTAGATTAAATATTGCAGAAACTTCTTTTCCTAAACATTTCAAAGCTGAAGTGAATAATTAACACACTTTCCTACAAATAAGCAAGTCTATTCACTTTACAAATGTGAAGATCCATCTCCTTGTCACAGATAAGAAATAAACAGATGAATTTCAAAGATCTCATGAACTGCATTACGCAGAATGAGAATACGAATTCAGAACAGATTTTCTTTCAGTATAACTAATAGCAGAAATTAAATTAAACAGGAAATTCGTTAACATTTTATGATCGAACCATTGTACAGATAATTGGAGCATTTTGGCTATTTATAATAGTATTAAGTTACACAAGTCAATATTTGTTCGCAGATTTTTTCATAAAGAGAAAAATATTAGCTTGTAAATTGTGCACTGAAAGACAAAGAATATAATGGAAAATTGGATTGTGAATTCTTTTTGTTTTGTATGATTAGATAATAAGCTGTAAAACTGAGTTTAAATATTAGGTTTAGTAGATTTAGATTATCTGTAGTCAGAGTTGACAGTTAAATACCTACGACAGGGACAGGGCAAGACAAGGCCCAAAGCACAAACAACGAACTTGTAGCAGACATATTACTACATGACATAGAGAGATAGAATGAATGCATGGAAATGTGACAAGAAAAGTGTAAATGGTAAATGAGATAGAATTTTGTGCCTCGCCTTGTTCTGTTGGTAAACGTAATGATATCTTGACTGGTTGTCTTGTCTTTTCCATGTAATTTTCAACTCTCGTCCCTTGTCATGTCATGTCACTTACATTTAATCGAATACAAGGCGACGCCAACATGAAAATATCTGTCTTCTCACTTCTTCTCCGCAACTCTCTGCTCTTTGCATACGAGCAACTAAAGAGTATACTATTAAAGATATTCATTCAAAAGTACATAGAATCATCACTTTTCTGTAACAATCACTTGAAATTAGAGTCTAAATATGAAAAGCTATGGAGATTCCCTAACAGATCATGTTTCGTCAGTTAGAACTACTAAATATTGTATAAAATGAAGGATGTTTTAAGTAAATTCACTTTCCGTGGCCAAAAATGTAAAAAATATCGTAGTATGAAATTTAGAAGGAATGATAACTGAAATTTCATTAGAAAAGCTTGGAAACTTATGAAGGAAAACAAAAATGTGTTTTATTAAGTTTTTGGACTGCGCCATTAAGACTTTCAACTAATTTCTGTTTCTTGTTAAGTTTTACCCATAGAAATGAAGTATTTTCCCTCGTAATGCAATATTTTATGTTATGGACGATAAAAGTACAATTATGCTAATATTGTGAATTTTGTTTGATTTTAACAGCTGGACGCCAAAAAATCTCCATTAGCCTTGTTGGCCCAGACGTGCAGTCAAATCGGGGCTGATTCCCCGTCGTCGAAATCACTGCTGCCAACGCTGCACGAGTCTGTGAAGCGAAAGTCATCCAGCAGCAGCGATTCCAGCAGTTTGAAATCGGATTCCGCGGATCGTGATACGAACAGTCGACCCCGGAGTTCCGGAAGCAATTCTGGAGGGAATTCTTCCGCTCCTGCTGCTCACAATGGGAAATCGTCTGGACATGGAAAAAGTTCTCCAGCATTTAAACCCTACGAAAATTCTTCCACTTTCCCCTCCAGCCAGAATGAACGTAATTCCAGTAGCAAATCAAAGCACCACAGCAGCAATAATAGTGAGGACTCGAACGAAAAATCGCGAACACCAAAGAATTTCTCCGGTTCCTGTTCTCCAGCCAAAATGAGCCGGACTTCTCCTCCAGTGTCCTCCTCCTCAAACAATTTCTCTGCTGCTTCCATCAGTGCCAGTTCTACGGCGACATCCTCCTCCTCCACGACAACGACGTCCTCAAGTGCCAATCACGAATCCTCCTCCTCTTCCTCCCATAGTAAATCAAATGGAGTGCCTCCAAGCAGTTCTACCTCCTCCACCTCCTCCTTATCTCCTCCGGAAAATGGGAAACACTCTCCCCACCAAAAGACTTCTCCTCCCATCGACCAAGGGGCATCCCCTATAATTCGTTCCGGTCTTGAAGTCCTCCACGGTCATTTGGGAAAAGACTACGGGAAGTCTGGAGCCGCGTTGTCCAGTTTAAGTGCCCTGGCAGGCTACCCACCTGGATTCGACCCCACGAACCCTGCACTCCGCCCTTCATTTTTCGCTCCTCCGCACCATCCTCTCACCGGCGGGCATTTCATGGGATACCCGCCCTCGACCGGCAGTCCTTACGTCGGCTACACCCGAGTGAAGACCCCTTCCGGAGCAGAGACAATCGTCCCCGTGTGCAAGGACCCCTACTGCACCGGGTGTCAATTCGGGAATGGTTCCGCCGCTGCTGCCGCCGCAGGGATGAACGGTCTAATGGCTGCTGCTGCTGCTGCAGGATTCCCGGGTCTTTCTTCTCAATCTGGAGGATTCTGTCCCGCCGGTTGTGTTCAATGTGATCATCAAAAGTTTAGTTTTCCGGGATTCCCACCTTCCTTCGGTATGGGCCCTCCTCCAGGCCTCTCCGCCGCAGCCGCCGCCCTCGGGTACCCTCAGAGTCTTCTTAGTCAGCACGCCGCCGCGGCCCACGCCGCTGCCGCCCAACAACAACAGCAGCAACAACAACAACAAGCTCAGCAACACGCCCAGCGTCCTTACGTCTGCAACTGGATAGTGGGGGACACCTACTGTGGAAAAAGATTCCCCTCCTCCGAGGAACTCCTCGTCCACCTCCGCACACACACAAACCTGAGCTCCTCGAATGGAGGCTCCGACGCCGCCGCCGCCGTCGCTGCCGCCCAGCAGCAGCAACTCCAGCAACTGTCGAACCAATCCCTCTACTCCAGTGCCCTTCTAAGTTCAAGTGCCGCCGCTGCTGCCGCCGCCGCCATGCACCGCACCTACCCGACGCCGCCACTGAGTCCTCTGTCGGCGGCCCGCTACCACCCCTATGCCAGTGCTGCCGCCAAAGTGCCCACCTCCCTAAGTTCTCTGGTCCAAGTCCCGTCCAATTTGGGCAACTACTACGCTTCGCCCTACTCCATTTATGGACAAAGAATCGGGCCGCCTGTTCATCAATAAAAATAAAAAAAGTTCTCAAAAACTCCAAAACAGTCAACCAAAGCAAACAGTTCGCTCGCATTAGAAAACAACTCAAATATAATTAAATAGATAAATACTTTATTATTATTAATTGTCAATCAGTTCTTCGAAAAATTATTTAAGTTCTAAGTGACAAATAGTGTAACAATCGGCCCCGCCTTCCCCTAGTGGCTGGCCAGATCCTAATTAATTAATATTTAATACCTTACTTGTGTTAAAGCCTAAAAGTTGTTTTGTTTTCTTATTTGTTGTGTTTTCCTATGCACTCTACCTTTACAAATGTTTTTCTTCTTAAGGAATGTTCTCACAACTTCAATTTGTAGTTATTTTATGTTGAAAAAGTGCATAGAGTATCTTAAATAATGAAAAATATGAAGTTTAAAGACAGTTACAGGGATCCTACAGATTTCATACAAATTTAATTGAATATAAATATTGTTTATAATAATAAGTCGTGAAAGATGGAAACGCTTTGAAGAGAACATACGAGCACATATAAATAATTTATAAACTATTATGTTTAATGAACTTTTGACCTTTAAAACATCCACATGATCCACAATACACAATTAAGAACATTACATAATATTATTACTTACGATTGAGAGATGTAATGTAAAATACATCGGAATAAACTTCAAATCTATGAAAAATAAATTAATAAATACAAAAATATCTTATTTAAAACATGAAACTTAATACTGTGAATGAGATTTCTAATTTCTTGCATAAAACTCTTTTGTATCAACTTATCAAGTCACTTAACACAAATAGCATTAGCATAGTTAAGATAGCAAATATTTTTATTTTCATTGCTCTAAATCATGCTAGAATGTAAATGTACATCAATTTAGATCTCAGATTCATATCTTCAGCAGTCGTCATCTGCACAATGCATAAATATCGTCATATGAATTAGTTTATTAAAATTGTCATAGGCACAGAAGTACTTTTAGGCAGAAGCATCTTTGAACTTAACATTTTATTTCAGTGTCTATTGTGTTAATTAGTTCCCACAATACAAGAAAAATTAAAAATGCTTTAACTGTAAAGGACTAAACAAAATACATTACCATTTGAGCTTTTGCATATTTTAAAACGGACAACTCTTTTGCTCCTATTGAGACAAATTCGGCCTAGGACATATATGAATATAGTGTAGTTGTAGTTAGGTCCTCAAATGTTAATCAGGCCTTAGAGCTCACTCATAAACTATTAGACGTCATCTCCTTAACAAAAGTATATCGCAACTTTGTGTTATAGATACATAGATAATAATTTCTATTATCCTGTCCTGTCTGTGTAATCCAATGCAATGTAAAGAGTTGAGCCATTTCGCATATATTAACATTAACTCGAGGACTGGAGATGATTAGCATATAATTAAGTGAGATATAAATTCATTTAATGACTGTATAGAGCTCAGTGTTTATGTTTTAATTAGCTTGTCAGATAATTACATGCTTTTGCCATGTTATCTCCTGTGTAGTATAACATACATACAAAACTTACATACTTACATACTTACCACTTACTTACAATTTGTGTATACGCCTGTGTGTCTATGTATCTGGATTACAAATTATTGTACGAGTACATGTATACAATGCACACAATAAATGGAAATACCAAGAAAATAAGGAGCACTAATCGTAAATAATAATAACAGTAGGCTAACATAATTCTATTCTGTACAGAATACAGTGAATTCCTTGTACAAGAATATATTTTTGTCAAGACTATTTCCTTATAGGAGTATTTCTTATATCCATTAACATGTAGATGTCTTCTACTTGGCTAAAGATGTCTGTATTATATTGTTCCACAATTTTGTCTACCTTTTTAATATTCCTTATATATTTTCCTATTCAATATTCAATTATATTACCACGTATCGACAGGATAGGATAAAATATTATAATTGGAGTTAAATAGGTAAACAATTCCTAATAGAAAATTAATTAGTGAAAGATTTTCCCGTACATTGTTTTTTCCTATTACGAGAATTTACATCCAAACGCTTTTCAGTTACTTTTTATATGTAAACCAACAAACCCTCTAACATTCGTTCCATACAGAGAAATTCCTTAATTATAGGAATCCTTATACACGAAATCTACGTTAGGGATAAATAATATTATGCCATTTCTTTTGTCTCACAACTTCTCAAGGATAAAGGCTAATTAATTGTTCGAGTTGATTTGTTCTGTTGTGTTTTGTATGTGAGAAGAGAGGAAAGACGTTGAGGTGAACATTCAAAGGTAGTCAGCCATCAACATCAAGACAACTAATAAACTAACCATCTAATTAAATTCAATAGAAATTCTAGAATGTCCTTTTGTTTCACATCACACGACAAAACGTTAACTTCGTAGCGCCTACAAAGAATACAATTTATATTCTAAGTACAATGCGATTACTATTAGCCTATTAGCATTATAAAATTAATGTGCTATATTATTACTCGATTAGCTATTACAGATACTATGTATTACAGTTTTGGATGTTGTTTTAATTTAATATAATTTATTTCATTTATAGTACACTTAGCACATAGTACTATTAATGTGCTAATAACACCATTAGTCAAACAACAGACGTTATTCTTAAGTGATATTTCATTTTTATTAGCTTTGCTTTCCCTTGACGTAATAGCCATTTACCGCAATGTTCTTTAAGTGGTAGTTTATTCCTAATTGCACTATTATTCAGGTATATTCAAGACAATGTAAGAATATGGACATTAAATTACTTTACATAAATTCGAAAGATAAGATAAATATTCAATAACAATTTAAAAAAAAGTTAAATATTAATTCGTATGAATTATAATTTTCATCATTAAAAATACATTTTTAAACTGCCCGAGTATACTTAACATACTTATTGATCCTAATGTTTGTTCGCCCGTGTGTCCCAACATTCTGTTTGTAAATACTGTAATTTTCTGTAAAAAAATTTAAAAGAATAATACAAAAAATTGGAATCTTTTTAAATCTCTATGTCCCTAGTTTCTATGTAATAATTTTTGTTGGAAATATTGAAATTTATAGAAGTTTATTTCATACACTTAGAGGTAAGTTTGATTTATAGGAATCTTTTTAATACGTAATGATAATTTAAAAAAAAGTATTGTGTTGCATTGGAAAGATTGAATCTATTGACAGAAGTCCTTGGATTTGATTGACTAATAGCGAAACTGATGTTTTGTTGAATGAGTCCAGTGCCATGCCAGGCAAAGCTAGGCCGTGATGAATAAATGAAAAGACAAGATAATTTATCAGATGAAGAGAGATAAAGAAATAAAAAGGATGACTATGACAAATGGCCCGACAAGACAACTCAAAGCCAAGCCAAATGAATTTTAATGATTACGTAATTGTAGCAAAGAAGTGCAAAAGATTCTTCCTCAACATTTTATACAGATAGATGATACGTACATAAAGAAAAATATTCCTAAACTTCTGGTTCTCAATTCTCATTGAATTGAATTGGATTGATCGTTACCGAGAATGACTCGTGCTCTCTCACTAATTCTAATGATAATATTCCTTTCATTAGAAGCAAAGCATACAGCCAAGACAAGGTAAAGTAATGCAAGGATTAGCCAAACTTAAAAAAGTAGTAAAGAGTAAAGGAAATGTGCAGTAAAAAAGGATCCTGTCCTGTCACAATTTTTCATTGTTGCAATGTAATTCAGTTCAGTGAGTGAGATTTTAAGGATATTGTAAATGGTTAAAATAATGGTGTGTTAAGGTGGCAGATAGGATGGAGGGTCGCTTCAGTTTTATATCTTAGACTGGGTAGTCTGTAAAAGTAGACCCCCAGTTTAATTTTTCAAAATTTTTCAAGAATTGGTAAAGCAAGCCAAAACTTTTTGTATAAAAGTGGACCTTCATTTTGAGGGGTTACAAAATTACGTCATGAAATAATTGAAAAATACTGGATAATATTAATTGCCTGAAATCGAGCGTTTTACTTGGAAATCCAATGAATGAAATTTTTGGGATTATTTTAAATTCCCTTTGACATTTTGTAATGAAAACGTGTTTGAAAAATTTTGACGTTTTGGGAAATGTAAAATTGGACGTTTTTGGAAATTTTGAAATGAATTCGCCACTTCTTTGAACATTTTACAATATTAAATTGGTGACCATTATTACCAATATTTTAGAAACTTTTAGAACCTCAACGAAAAGTGAAACTTTAGAAAAGTTTGAAACAATTCAAGTCTTTGATTTTTTCCAATTTGTGGCCCCTTGACTATTACAAAAAGGTAAATTGAGTGAGTGGCTCTCGAATAGTCTTGGGGACATCCGGCCCTTACACAGATGGATTTGCTATACGTGGATGACTATGACGGTGACGTGACGTGAGGCGACGTCCATTACCTGAGTGGCTGACATGACGTGAGAAATCTGCCACCATTATTATGGCATTGTTCTCCGATCCAAATGATATGCGAACATCCCATAATAACTATAACTGCCTTCATAAAAATAGATGAGCGCTGTCTTTTACTCAATCACTTTATTACTTATTACCTTACCTTACTCTGCTTTGGCATTTATCATTTATATAACTATTCATATAAGTATTACTTATTATTACAATAATATCGCTTATTTAACAACGTTATTATACTTAAAGCTTAATAAATACATTACTTATCTAGTTACATTAAGTTATAGATATAGTAAGAATTTATACACATTGGCATAACTATTTGATGGAAAAGGGTTGGATGAGTATGGATGTTCGATTTATGAAAATATATAAGAATGCCTTAATAATTTTCATAATGTATATTTTTCTGAATTTTGTTGTAATGTTTTAGCAATTACACTTTTCAATTATGCAGTTTCTGAAATGGACAAATTATTTAAAATTGCAAGTTCTCCTTTGATTTGTACGTATTTGCGTTTGCACATTTTTTGTAACATGTGCATTTATTGTTCAGTTTTTTGAAAATATTACCGCATAGTGACAGTGTGCAAACGTCAACATTTCTGTTTAAATACACTTTTTTGATCTGATAGGATTTTTAAACTTTAAAATTCAAAACTATAACACGTGTTAAATAAGCGTACTTTATTAAGTAACTAAAAATTGCATGATATACAATGTAATTAGGTAATAAATAATCATATTATATATATTATTTCGAAGAAATTATTAAAAATGTTTGTATATTATTTTGTATTCTATAGTATTTATAATTTTGTTTTTACTGTACCAATTTCAATATTCTATTTTGGAGAATGCATATCCTATCCAAATATCTGCTTATAGCACTGTTATACATTGAAACCATTTTTATCGTTATTAGCGTACATGTCCATTGTTATTACTTTAATTAATAATATTGTAATTTATTATTGAATTACCTTTGTATTTAGCTGTATGTTCTGGTGCATAAAAGTCGTTGCATAAAAAAGTTTGCTGCTTCTGCTCACTGCATTTTCCTAATAAGTCTTTTCTTTATTCTATCTCTTTGCTGGCCTGTCTTGTACATAACACGTAATGATTGATGATGATTAAGTGGTTGGTTAACGAAGAGATCTCTTTTACCATTTACTCCATACTACATTGTAGATAATAGTTACACAAAGAATTTCTATTTTGCTGCAGCATAACAATATGTAATGTATAATAATTACGCTGCCCATTTTTGCACTACATTAATTTTAAATGATATATTAGTGTGTACAGCTCAATTGCCAAGATCCTCTTGTCATAAACTATAAACTATAAAGCATGAGCCAAGAGAAGCAGGATGATGAAGTCATACAATTTACCTGTAAAATATTACTTTTCATACGTACGTAGTACGTGGTAGTGTTGTAAGTAAGTGTAATTGCATTTCTCCATTCACATCTCATATTATTGTAATATATATTATAATCTTGCTTATTAGCTGTTATGTCGCATCATAAGAAGTCAAAATGCATAATGGCATTTGACAAGACACGTAGCTTATTTACAATGACAAAAGACACATTACATTCAAAATTGAAACTCGTTGAAATTACTTACAAATGCAAAACAACTAACTTGCTTAAATTAACTTTAAGCTATTATCTAGGTCAACACTAACAGCAAACAAAGACATAAATTAAATTTTACCGTAGCTCCTGTATATTCATATAGTAATTCCAATTCCAATATAGATTAGGTTTCCGTTTTCAAGGACTGGATTGAAAATACAAAGAGTGAAAAAAATTACAATTGACACATTGAAATAAATAAATTGAATATAAAATAGCGAAATATTTAATGGAAATTGCAAAAAATAACATTTGAAGGAACTTTGAAATATTTGGAAGCACATCAATGCAAAAAGTCTTCAAAACGTTTCGCATTTTTATTTGTATTAACATAAATATGAAGAATTTGCACAATCATTGTAATATTTTGGCTATTTATCCCAAAGAATTTCACATGTCACCGATTTGCGATTAATCACAAATTATCATATTTGTTTTCTCTGCCAAATAAATATTTATACGGAAAACTAATCATTTATAAAATGACTGCAAATAATGAATATGCAAAAATACTACTGCCTAACTGCCTACTCCACAATAGAATACTTTTTTCTTGGAATTATCTTTTTGGCCGCTATACCTGATGTGATGCATTGCTAATTCTGCTGGGGAATAAATGGGCAATTACCTGTAATTAATAACAGTGATTTATATCTGACAGAACCTGTTTCCACATACAAAATACAAAACAAAAGTAGATATCTATGTAAATATTTCATTTCAGAATCTGTGTCCTGTCCTGTCCTCTCCACGTAATATCTATTGCTCACACACATATAAATAATAATGTGATTTCATTCAGGTACATCCGTCATTGCATTGATTCATTCATAAATACTCAAGCAATTTATTTATTGTCCTTAAATCAGCATATAGCACCTATTAATATTTATTATCCCGTAAAAATGCGTAGGTGTGCTATTATGATGATTTAAACTGCAATGCAATAAAAGGACATTAATTATTTAGTGCTCTGTGGCCGTTTATTAGCATAAATACGTAATCCATTCTCATTTTAGTGTTTAGTCATTGAATAGAATACAGATAAAATAAATACTAATCTGCTCCTGAATAATATAATAATAAGTGAGCTACAGTTCATTCCGCATACAAGGATTCTTCACTATACGGATTTCCTTACATATAGAATGAATTTTAAATTAGGTAGCTAGATTGTTTGGTATACATGTATGTACATGTAACAAGGTAACTGAAAAGCTAAAATAGATATAACAAAAATCGCGTAAAAGGAAAAAATCTCTATATGGGGCAGATTTTTCAAGAATTTTTAGTAGGACAGACGCAGACTCTTTTGTGAATGTGTAGTTAATATATATAATTGCATAGGAAATTGTATAATGACTATTAAAAAGGTAGTCAAAATTGTGGAACAATTTAATACATTCTTTTGTGGTGAAATAGAGAATTAGTTTAGCATGCTGGTGGATGAAAGTAATTTGAAAGAAGTTCCTGAAAATCCTTATACGCCAATGGAACTGTATTTAATTTTATGCAGTAGCTTAACTTAACTTAAGGTAATAATAAAGTAGACAGTATGTAATAAAAAGAATGCCGACGGGGAGAGAGATCTCCTTGAGTTCCTTTTATAATATTTCATCATTTCGTCAGTCCAAGTTAGTCAATCATATTAGTTAGGCAGGACTTCCATGCAGTCAAATTTATTTACCATTTGACTATGTTAAGTGGACTGGACTGGCGGACATTATTATTGAGTATGAAGTCTGAAGGAAAAGAAGGAATACATTTTATGGAGTCAGAGTAGAATGGAGTGCATTATTTGTCCTCGTCAAATTCATTCCCAATTGTCAATGTCCGTCTCCTGTGACGGAAGGGACGAACCGGAATGAATGATACAACTCTGTCTCAACTTAAACTCACATTAGACGTTGTCCTAATGCATAATAAGAAAAATTTAGTTGACAGCTTATGCCACTTGCACTCTCCAATTCTATATTCTATACCGTAATAGTTAGGCATAGTTCCCCTGGGGGATATATATTTTTTGGGTGTTTTCTCTGTAAAAAGCAATATTTTAGATTTTTTTGAGGTGAAGATTTTGGAACGAACAATTTACAATTTGTCAATGTGGGTTTTTATCAATCCAAACAAATTTGGACCTAAGATGCAGATTTGGAAACAATCAGAAAAGTATTTCCAAAAAGTGTAAATATAAGACGCAACAGCTATTTTTGATAAAAATAGAAAATATCTTGAAAAAACTTGGAAATATGTAAATCTCATTTAAAACTCGAAAAAAACCAACACTATTGATTGAAATATAAAATAAATGTGCAATATTGAATTCAATAGAGGTGGGAGAGCAATATCGGATTTTACGGTAGGCACATTTTACCTATTGGAGTGGCCACACATGCCAAACTCCAAGTCGCAGGCAAAGCTGAATTAGACTACACTACACCATGTACTGTAAGACTACAATAGTACTATTGTTAGTTGTCTTGTCTCCTAAACTAAAGAAATGTAAACGTAGCCACAACAGACTAGACGTAAAATATAATGGAAGAGAGTCTGTGTGTTGTGTTATGGACTGTCATGATTAATGAGGAGTAAGAATAACTACTATAAGTCTTCTTCTCAAACAAAATGAGTTCATTTTGACTTTCCTTTGGCTTCCTTCCTTCATTCTTCTTTAACAACCTTTTTCTTACAAATGACGATTGCTACGCAATATTATGTTCTTATATCGATGCCTTACAAATAACTAAATGCATGTAAATGTAAAATATTTGCTTACTATTTAAGTAGTATTATAAATTATTTAATACAAGAAATGTGCAACCGTGTATTATTAATATAAATGCATTTTGGAAAGATACACTTATCCAACAATATATTACACAACGTATGAACGTATGTAAAGAAATGCAATTATGTACGGTGTGTGGGACTTGTATTTACGTGAGTGTATTGCATTAGAATCTTTCTAGTGTGTCCGCCGGTGTGTCTTGTCGGCAAATAGCCTTTAATGTCATCCTTGTTATTTTTTGATGTGACGTGATCTGATGGGACGTGACTTTATATGATGGCAGGCAGGGGAGGGAAAGATAATGTTAAAAGAGGTAGACGAGGCGTCATTCTATCATCTACAAATGACAAATACACACAAAAGAGTTCTACAATTCATTATTATTATGTTTAAATATTCCTAAAGTGCCCACCAGTTACTCATTTTCTAAGTAGAAGTCTAAGTGCACATACATCGTACATTAATGTTCGTCCTTACATGAAATACTTCAGCATTATTAAACTATTTATATATATTTTAGCTTTTTATATTAAAAACCTTTTGCAACGCTTCCATTTCCTTTTCAGATTTTAAATACAACTTAATTTTTATAAAGCTGTACTAATACGCCTTTGTAGTATGTTTATAAATGATGAACTTTACTTCTTCATAAAGAAAAACATATTTTTATTTTTAATTTTGGATTCCGATTTCCGATGCACAATAATGATATTTAAGCAATAATAAGCAACTACATCTATTATGTGCATACCTTAAGTCTTAAGCCAAGAAAAGACAAAATCAGGGAAAAATACATTCACAAGCATCTTATAAATAATATTTAAAGAGTGCAAAGGGTTATGAAGGATAATAATCTACTGCTTATAAATATCAGATGTAACTACTAAACTACTTTTAGTAAAGGCAGTAATATTAATGTTAATGTAGTAGATAGAGTATGTAAACTGAAACTGTGCTAATGCAATTGCCATCACTCATTCATCTTCCTTTACTTCACTCAACCCTGTCTGTCTGTCTGCAGTCTGCGTCCTGTCCTGTCTTAACTTTACTCCTCATATCATATCTACTTTCATATCAAATCACCTAAACTTAAACAATGTACTCAGAATACACAGAATTATCCTTCCATTCTATCTATATTCACATTATAATATTATATACATATAACATAATATAGAAATACTCTACATTAATTTACATACAAAATAAGTATTTTATATAGTTATATGAATATTGTAATGGCTGTTGTACGTAGCGTATCGTAGCTGTGTGTAATATTAAGTAGTAGACACACTTACCTAGATACTTAGCATGTAGAGATGATGGCATTAGAATAAATAGGAGAGTCATAGCCAAGACAGAAGAGCAGGGAAACGAAGCCGGGGGTAATTTATCATTTTGTTTGACACGGAGACATTGAACATTCACCGCTTAACTTTCATCAGCTACACAACATATATACCTCTTAATATAAACTAAAGGAACTATATAACAGATCCAGTCAAGTCCAGACATTTTAGTCAAGGTATCCAACACTAACGATAAGTACACATAAATGTATACATACAGTGACAGTACCATCATATACTGAAGACAGATAGACAAGACAAGGAAAAACTACCACCAAAATCCATGTGTAGCGAAATTAAGTATATACCTACTAAGAATTACTTGCGTTTTAGCCCGCCCGAGTGTGCGAGGCTGGCTTATGTAATCGCAATGTCTGTCCGTCCGTCCGTGCGTCCGCACGAT
>JAQFYC010001288.1:0-36568 GCA_034694165.1 Tomocerus mixtus | reverse complement strand
TACTAAATTAGAGTATGCAAAATGTGGTTTAGCAGATATGCAAAGTATCCTTTTTGTACATGCGTCTTATCTACACTGCCAAGAATTTTCATATTTCATATTTTCAAAAATTATTGCCCCAATTACAATAGAGGTGGGAAATTCTACTAGCCATTTTGAATTATGATAATACTCACAAAGGGTCAGTGTAGCAGTTTAATCCATCACACTGTAGTAGGATCAATTCTCCATCTTCTCATATATTTATGAATGCAATTTTTGATTTTCCTTTAATGTGCTCTGTATGCTAAATAGATCCATACAGGCTAAGTTTAACTCAGGAGGAAGGTCATACTGTATTTTGTCAAATTTTTTTGTGAGTAAAGTAATGCAATGCGGCTCAAATTAAGTGGCATAGTTATAACTACAAACATTATACAATTTCAAGATTATTTATCTTTATAAAGGTACACCGAAAGAGAGAAATAGTAATGAAAAGTCGAGAGACTTTATACAGCCTTTGTTTGTCGATAGTAGTAATTACTGATGTTTGGTTTCCCTTTCGTATAGCTAAATAAAAGTAAATAGTATACAGTATAAGCAGGCAGAGAGTGTATCCTGGATCTAGAATACGGATTAGAGTACTTGTAGACATAAAGTAGTGAAAGTGAGTGAGTGAATAAGATAATAAAGGAGCTAAACAAGCAGGGGCTTGAAAAATACAATAATGATAATAATGCAATTTTGTAGTGACAAAATAGACATTTTTATTTTAGCAAATCTTTTAAGGAGAGATCGAGCCCTTGCGCAAATGTGCAAAGATTCAATGTTATGTTCCTATTTCTATTGTACACACACACATAATAATAGTATAAGTAAGTATAATAGTCAGCAGTATATATTTATATGGAGTGAAAGGAAAACGAAGAGTAAGAGCGAATTGCATTACATACATACGTACGGAGAGCCCGTTCAGTAGTCAGTAGAATACAATACATACAATAGTCTACTCACAGCACAAAGCATTCTATTGCATTGAAAGTGTATAAGAAAAAAGATGGAAATCAATAATAGAAAGCAACGCTTGTTTCTTATTCTCCGTACACTTTAGCAAGCTCACTCTACCAATGCAATGGATTTCTTTGGGTTTTCCGAGTTTTTCTCCTCCTGGTCTGGTCTCGTCTGCCATGGTCTGGCTTGGTTTGCTCTGCTGGTCTCGTCTCCTGGTTTGCTTCTCTCTGCCTGGTTTGGCAAGTCTGCTGTTCTTACTCTTACTCCTACTACAACTGTTATGTTCGTGGATCAACTGACTTCACTTCAGAAGTTCCTATTGCTATTGCTATTTCTACGTATTGTGTGTTAACGGAAGCTGCTGTGCACTCTACTGTTACTTGCCTATACAGTTTTACTACACTATCTGTATACTATACCACAATTTTCACTCTGGGCTCTCCAAATTTGAAATTTTATCCTGGCGCCCTAAGAAAATGCATTCGTATGCCCAGAACACAGTACAAATGGAAATTATATTCATAATCTTGACGCCCTCATTGAAGTACGTCTTCTCATCCTCTACTACTGCTTCTCAAAGAAATCAAATTATCATTTAAGCTATAAATATGTTTAAGAATCAATATAATTTTGCTTGTGATAAGCGATAGAATCACTTATTTGTAAGACACCAATACACCAAAGGGAAATTTAGGGTTTGAGTGAAAGTTTTCCTAGTGGACCATACCAGAGCAGACCATTTACCGTTGGTACTGCATTTACGTACTGTATCTATGTAGATGTAGTACGTATGTAGTAGTAACCATAAGTACCATGTAGCATGTATCTATGTATAAAACTTGAGACTCCATTCCTATATATACCTATATGTGCCGATATACATACTACAGATATACTATGCAAGTTAAGAATAACGAGATCGTATCGTATGTTTAGAAATACTTTCTCTTTTTTATACACACATAATACAGCAATACAAGCAATGGGATTTATGTAGATGTACATGTGTACATTATAGTAAGCAGTTTAGTTTAGAATATTATGTAGTATGTATTGCTGTTGATGTGATGTACATGCATGCATTCATTCTTCCATGCTGCCGCTGCTGCCGCTGCTGCCCTTACTCTCACTCTATCCAATTCCACTACAGATTTTACTCTCTCACACTCTGAACTTACATTTTTTGTTTTTCTTTGAATTTTGGCTAACGACGTTTTTCTTGAAAGGGCTACAATACACTACTTCTTGTGAATGGCTATTCTACTGCTGGGTTACACGAGGATTTGTTGTTCCTTCTCCAATGCCTACTTTTACTATACTTATATTTACTTACAGAACAGTAACAATAAAGCTTGGCTAAATATACTTTTATGTATTTACTGTTACAGATTTGTTATAACTGTATCTTATGAACATCTAAATAGAAGATGGATGTTGCGCTCTTATATTCTTTTCTATTTACACAAAATGAGACTTACTACAAATACACAAATATTATTTGCTACGGAGGAATTCTACAAAAGGAATCGGCTCGGGCTATTTCCTTGGTTGCATTAAGCTCCACTGAACTCTATCCACTATCCACTCTATTTTATTTGAATTGGTTGGAACACCGAAACTTGATGTATTTCTATGTATACAGTATTTATGTTTAGTTAGCCTTTACATAACTGTTTACCTTATACAAAACATACAAATAACTTGAACGGAACCGTTCATTAGTAAGTAGCAGTGCCCCCATTCCCTTTGTATTTAAATAGTAACAACGCCTGAAAATTTATATTGGTTATTTTCTAAGGATTTACTCACACTATGTTGCATAGCTCACAGCTACTTACACACAAAGAACCTTGGGGAATATAAAACAACTGAGGAAATTGTTACACCAGAGAAAAAGATACATAGGAATGGAATTCTGAATCAATAATCAGTATGTGAACGAATGTACCGCTTTTGTTACGCTTTAATAATATAAGATCTTTGGATATACACTCTACTTTCAATGCGATGTGTTTCATAGCTGTACTGCACAAAGCCTAGGTACAAGTTTAATAAGTAACTTACTTAAGTATTACTTTGTAGAATATTAAAGCTAGGAATAATTTTCTATTCAGATAGTTGGTACCTGAAGCTAAGAAAATTAAATGCCTGTGTCAATTCTTTGATTAACTTCACTAATGAGATTTTAATTGCTAGAAACTTTTCATTAGGTAATATTAATTATTCGTGTTAAAGAGATTAAGGAAGTTCTTCTGAATAGAGGCTCATGGAATAATGTAATTTACTTATTGAATTATTACATCCGAAAGACAACAGACTAACTTATTTACAATAGCTGGCTGTTTTAAATGAATAATGGAACAAAGCACAGAATTCTGGAGGCGTATGACGCTTAAAGTTATTTCATAGATGCACAAAAATTCTCAAATTAACAGTTAAAATTACATTTGGAAATAGAAATTCACATATTTTCATTTTGTGGGTAAGTTTAGTACATTATACAATCAAATTAGGTACTCAGTTGTCAATACCGAATGACTACCTACATTTCGGAAATTTTTGTAAACCGATTACACTTCGGCAGAACAAATTCATGTGACCATTTTTTAAAAAGTTCCTGAGTTTTTTATCGTTTAAATTATTTTATTAAAACGGCAATACATAGGGACAAGGAAAACAATCCGCCTTTGGAAAATAAAAGAGAATAGAGGTATTACTATATACCATAAACATTGAAGGAGTTTTAATGGAAATCTATTTTGTAGGCAAAGCAAACCACTAACCAAATAAGAAATTGAATTTCTTTAGTTGATAAAGTAAGTTTGCTCTTTCAGTCTGTCTGACATGTTTAATCGGAGAAAAAATAAATAGAATCTTGAATGTCGTATATAATAGCTATAATGTTTTATTTACGCAGCACGGACATCCATCCCACTCACAGTTACAGCTTTTACAGGAAGCGGCACCTCCACATAGTACACAATACAATATTTGCACTTCTTGTCAAATGAAATTGGTTCAGTTTCGAATCAAATTGGAAACAACGTATAGAAGGCATTTGCCCAAACCCACATTCGCATTATTTCCGTTAGATTGAATTTATTTTTTCTTAGGCTCAGTTGCATCTTCTTGCATCTCCTATCTAAATATATATCCCTAGTACACATTATTTTATTAGCTATATACGCTATGTATAAGGAAGGTTCAGTCAAGCAGTCAATCATTCTCTAGTGATGCAGCACAGGGGAATTTGTTCTGGTTAAGACAAATAATATTTATACAATTCCCTTGCAGTAGCTCTTACACAATGCTTTCCTTCCTTATCCTTGCAAAACTTTTATACAATTGCACAGGTTCTATGTATCACGTCACCCATCACTAAAAGATGGAATTTCTTCAATGACCTCGTACGGCAGCTGAGGTTATTTCAATTCATTACGATGTAAGAGACGCCAACACAGTATAAATGCTTCGTTACTTGTCTTTTTTTGGAAAACATGTCATTTGCTTAGTATTTTCTCAAAAATGCAACGTAATTTATTTTTTGAGATATTGCATTGAAATATAATCTTAACATCTTTACATAATGTAGTTTAACAATTTGGTCGAACTAGAAGGTATACAATTACACAATTACAATTGCGTGGAATTGATCTACTCAAATTGCTTTGAATTGAATAATTAAATGAAAATCTTTTACTCTTGCCAGTAGATTGTGCCATACCAACGACGGAAAGACAATAATACCTTTGCTTTCGTAAATAAACTATGGTAAATACGGATATAAATAATGTATCGGTAAAAATAATTGAAATCTCACATTGCCCTACATAATACAGTCGTTTTTGGTCAAATATTTTTCCACTTACGTACTCCTGTAAGATTTACACCATTATATCATTCCCCTTTCTCTGTTATTGTCCCAACACAGGTAACGCTAAAAACAATTAGGAAGCCGAACCATACACTCGTATACTCACTTCACTTATGTACTCCTGTAATAAATTTGTGTTTGAATTGTATGGAATACTATATTATTATAATTGTTCCTGAGGTAGTAGGGTATGTGATTTTAATGGTAAATACATTGCTACATAATTTACCCATTCCACCAATCGTATTATCCCCACTTAATATTATTCTCCTTTCTCTGTAATAGCTCCCACACAGGTACCACTATTAATAATTAGGTTATGTTAGGACAGCGGGTCGGCGAAGCCAAACCACTCTACTCCTTGATACATTTCTGTTTTACTCTTCTTTCTTAAATGGTATTGGTATGGGTTGTGGGCGATGGCATATTTTATTATAATTCCCCAAGAAGTAGTAAAAAAGATTGTAATGACAGCTATAGTGTTAGGATGCCCGTAGCATCGCACGGGATAAAAATACTAGTTAATAAGTATTAATTTATGGGTGGACAATCAAAAGTTTGTAAATATTATTGAAAGATTTTATGTACGTAGTTTCTAAGAGAAAAATATTTGTAAAAAAAATATTTTCCAATGATGTCCAAACGGCAGAAAAAACATTGAGAGCGAGTTGTGATTATTTTGAGTTTTGAACAATAGAAATAGTTGGTGAATTTCCATTTGTGTATTGTACAGAGAGGTTAAAATACGTATTTATTATTTATGAGGGTATAATTTGCGAGGGGAGCATTTAGTATATGTGCACTTAGCTGTTATTTAGATGGCGCGGCCTGGCTTTTAGATAAGTGTCATTAACCTAAGTGGGGTGCTGGAATGATGTGCAATTGTGCGCTATTGTGTATGGATGAGAGAAATACAGATATTATGTTCATTTTAGTTCATCTACATAGAAAGGGCGAAAGATTCGTTTGTGCCAGTTGGAAAAGTGTATTGTAGTGTAGGCAATTGTGGAGATTATCCATTAGACACAATAGGCGGCAATGCATTTAGTAGCAGTTAAGAAGAGGAAAATGAAGCAGTGGATAAGAAATTATATTTTATTGCACTATAATAATGCATTTATACAGACAGTAGGAAAGTACACAAATCATCAGATCACAGGTGCCGAACCACCGACGTAGGGCAACCCAAAGCGAACCGAACCGGACATTTTGGAAAAAAAGTTCGAACCGAACCAAACCAGACGTATTAGAAAATTTAGGGCTCGATTAACCTGGTTCGGTTCGATAAAACACCAAACCCAGTGTAAAAATGGGGCTTCAACCTAAGCGAACCGAACCGAACCAGTCGTTTTCAAAAACTTTATCAAACCAAACCAATCGTCCATCAAACATAGAGCCGAACCAAACTCGAACCAAACCATTGTTCGGTTTCGGTGCAATTCGGTTCGATAAAAAATCAAACCACTGTGGTTCGCCGAACTCCAAGTTACATCTGTGTATCATGACTTTCCCTCCTGGTATTAAAATAAACTTAGGAAGGTCGTAATAATTTCAACATCACATCACACAGCATTTGCATATATTGTATTGGTACTCCACTCTGGCTTCTACCGTCAACCTCCCTCTTTCTTCTCTCTAGTAGCAGCAATAATGGCTTTACGAGTGCTTGTGTGTGTATTTATGCATTCCTATTATCATTTCAATTCGAATTATGACCAAATGCAAAAGTATCTTGGCGGAAAAAGTATATATCTCATAGCTAACTTCTGATCACGCTATATGGTCTCAATCTCAGTTCTAAGCTCTCAGCCCCAACGACAGCAGACCGAGGATAGTATTCTGTCTATAGGGAACACCAAAATCCTGACCATTTTCGTCCCTTGTAGACAGGTTTCCCCTAATACAGCGACTTTTGCATAGGAGTATAGTCAAAATGTCCACTATTAGTAATGTGTGTTCACTAATACAGGTGATTTACTAAAACAGGTTTAACTGTAATAGTTTCATTTAAGATAGACTTTTATTGTAGGAACATTATAATTAACTCTATTATTATTGATCAATTATTCTAACTCTAAAAACTCCACAAGACAAATATAATGCCCTAAAAGTCTTATTTCATTTTATCACAATTGCTGAACTCTATTGAATTGGTTTGGTTTTAAATGAGGTCCACTCGACGTGTAGCATGAAGGAAATATTTTTAAATTTGCAATTTACTAGCAACAATCAACAATGCCCACTTCCCAACTCGAAGTGTTGTTCAAAAATTCTGTATCGGCACGATACAGTATGGGTTGGACTTTGCTGTCTGTCTGTCTGTTGGCAAGTGGGGTATCGTTTTAAAGGTGCTGACGTTAGGAATTCAAATAAATAAAATAAAATTTTGTGGGAATTTAGGGCTAAATGTCTCTAATATACCATTTAAAATATTTTTATCAACAAAACTCGTCCACTGTGTCCACTGCACAAGTCCACTGCGCATGTACACTGCAGATACAGTTAGACACCCATTGCCATGGTTTATTCATTTGGCAGTTAGGTTCGCTTGTGATCTTTTCACTACATCTCTGTCTCTGTGTTCATCATTGTCACATTAACTGAATAGCCGTCAGTGGTGAAAGTAGTCGCCAACAGAATCTATGTGGCTCGTTTGCAGCGAAGTAATTATTTTCCTCATTTCTCTCTTGCCAAAGTGTAAAATCTCTGAAATCTGGCCAACATGAATTTAATGTCTCATTTAATTCTTTTATAAATAGTTATTACAACAGCAGAACATGGTTATATATTGTACATCCATCCATGTAGAGACATTAGGAGTGTCTTCGGTAAAAACTGTTCATAACCACCCTAAATGAAATTTCAATACTGGTTTTAACGGGATAAAACAACATAGATAATTCGCAACCAAGTTCAATCTGAAGGTCAACAAGGTCAATTTAGGCTACATAAACCATGATAATTAAATGTTTCCTAGGATTCATTTATCTTCGGTGGGCTAATAATATTCGGGCCACATCTTTATGAGTTTGTGCATCTGCTGACGTATAAAGCAAAACTGCCGAAACCCTGTAAGCACGGAATTTTTTAATTAAAGCCTTGTTTTCGTTCTAAGTCTTCTAGTCCTCGTTCATTAGAAGAAGCACATAATTTCTCTTTTACCTAATTGCCTCTTTGTTATAACAATAATTTATTTCATAAAATTACATGCAAGCATACTGCATAGCTAACGATAAGCCAAATATCTGGGTTAGGCAGTTAAAGCACTGCAAGAGAATAACTCACGGGTTTAGATTTATTTATTCGTTGAGAAAAGTGTAAGTTTATTAGCTTAGCCCCTTAGACTCATTTTTCTTGTAGTCATTTCTACAAGAAAGTGGAATATAAGAGTCTCAGCTTCGATAGAAAATAGTTTTAGCGCAATGTAGTAGATGTAAAAATGTAGTTAGGTACTTTTATTAAAAACTTATCTAAACAATTTTATTAGGCACCTAGGTACATAAATATTCGTTCTTGGAAAACACAACTACCTACCTATTGTCTTGCGGAAAAGTTTTTAAATTGTATTTTAAATAAACTTTATGAGAAAAATTTGTATAGACGTGACATGACTTGAGTATCTAATTGAACTACTTAATTGTAAACAACAATTATTTGGTTTCGGAGAAAGTTTACTTTATAGGGAAAACAACGTTATACACAACTTAATGGCCAGGAATTTATTGTATATAGTATATGTATAATATTTTTAGATGGATAGATAGGTAGTAGGTGCCTAATGATACAATGGATTGCTATGATAGTTTTTAGAAGAATATAAAAAGTATGTACGGTTTCGTCAAAAGAGTTTCAAGATTGATAAGACGAAATAAAATGTATGCGTGGTAAAGGCTAACAATTGGGGAACTTTCGTATATTGAATCAAGAAAAATTAAAGTTAGCAAAATATTTTCTCATGCTGTGTGGAATGTTGGTTTGAATGACGGGAGCGGGCGAGATGACTAGGCCAGAAGATGCTCAACTTAGTGGGGAACGTCTTCTGTAGTGTAGTTACATGCATAATCGCGTTGGTGGGGCTGGAGAAAGCGCGTGACAACCAGGAGCTATTTATGAATGTAAATTTAATTTGGTGAGAAGGAGAAAGAGGCGGGCCGACCATTTTTTTTGTAATGAAACTTTTTTCGTCTCTTTTCTTTTTCCAGTCACTCAGAGGAGCTCAACACAATAAAGTGAATTTCTAGTTCCAGTTCTACTTACTAACTCATGGATTATAACATACATTCATTCATCCATCCACATTTCAGCCACTAAAAGTTGGATTTTCAACGAATTTGTTTGAAAAGTTTAGGCCGTGTCTCCTCACTCCTCCTTTCAGTTCTCTGAATGTTGGATGAGAGTTTATGGAAAGTTGGCTCAAAATTGGACTATGAAAATAACAGTGTAAAATTTCCCGTTCCTCTACTTTTCACATTCATCTGTCTGAACCTATCTATGAATTTACCTATCTAACAAAAGTCAATATAAATCCAAAATTCACATAGACTACACTTCGTAGACATCAGACAGACACTTTACTCACTTTACCGCCTCCTCCTTCCTCCTCTTTACAATCCTACACCAGTTCTTTCCCACCTCAACCCACCTACTTCATTTACGAGCTATAATTACAATATACAAACACAAACCATTATATAACATGAATGCTTATAATCTAGTATACATACTTTATAAGATATATAACCTGTAGCCATAACCATTTCAAATAGCCAATTTACAATCTTAAATATCTTATAAAGCAGGAAGCACATAATTTTCATTATACTGCACGTTACGTCTTTGTCCTTTGTACACCCTACAACTCAAATTTTATTCATACACTGTACGTATATATATATACCTTCGCATTAATTAGTTTGGTAGCTTACTTTGCATATAATCACTGTTTATGTATTTAAGTCCTGTGTTAATAGTTAGTTACTCGATTTATCGAGCTGATGACATTTAACTAATGTTTAGCAAACAACAAAAATAGAAGTTTTATAATATAATTATTTATAGCAGGAAATTCAATAGAAGCTCTAAATGGAAACAAGCACCCTAATGGAAATAAACTCTCAATATAATGTCCGGAAATTTTTTGAGCTTTCACTCACTCACTCCCTCACTTATTGAGTACACAAGCATCATTTTCCAATACGAAGAACGAAAATAGTACATAGGTAACAGGGAAAGATACTTGCAGTTGAACAAGGACGAGTTGATGTAAAAAGTTGGAATTCCTGGCCTGGTCCGTGCAAAAGAACTAACTAAAGTAAAGTAGGTACTACACAGTATATACCTATCTCTATGGTATACGCAGATGTTGTACAATAACAAAATATCCTGTGTATTTCTGTGTATTATAATATGTATACCTACTCTTACTCTCGTAGATGTACTTAGGTACTATTACCTACTCTACTTTAACTGTCTGCGTGGCAAAGAAGAGTGTGGGAAGAAAAGAGGTAGATGGAAAGAGCAATAACTGAAGTCTAGTGTGACTAGATGACGGACAGAGTGTGGCTATTATTAGTAAGAAATGAAAGTTATCTTTTCTTGTATCGATGCTCTTGACTTTTTCTCTTCTCCACATAGAACTACTACAACCACAACTACAACTACAACTACTACAACCTTTCCTTAATACTTTGCTCAAGAGAAAGTTGCATGAGAAGGAAACTCGCTAACTCACTAACTCACAGCTTTCTCCACTCACAAATCCTAAACTACCTTCACCTTCTACCATATACCTACCTACCAAAAATATGTACGAACTCCTACTGTACATACAAAAATATAATGCTTACGTAGACACGTTCTCCTTTGACGAACATTGCAATGTTATTCGGTATGTAAGTTGGAAAATGGAATGTGGCTCTATACACATGTAAGTACATAAAGTACATAGGTAGTTCTAGTAGCTATTCTCCATTTGGCTCAAAACTCACAAAGCAGTCCATACTACATTACTTGCATTTAAAATTTCTGGTACGTAGACTCATGTCTTGAAGATATCTGCATACTCACCGCGAACTACATACCATACCTATACATACTACATACCCCACTGCAAGTTGAAAAAACCAAACCAAATCAACATTTCTTTCTTTTACGTAACCGAAAAAATAAAATTCCTTTAGTACCAGGGCACTCAATAGCAACACAATCGTAAATGTAACTTGCTGCAGATAAGATTCATTTCCTTCTTTTCTGTATAGGTACTTGTGTATATATATTTAGTACCGTAATGCAATGTATGTGTATTACGAGTCCATTTAATCATTAATTTAATTTTCTAAGTTTGTGCAGGTTGTATAGGTAGAGGGTAGGTAACTTTATATTATCTGTATTTACTCATCTAATGATATACTTAGCAACGTACTGCTGAATTTGGGAACCAATAAATTTATTTTAATGGGATTGAACTGAATCTCCGTATCTTAAGTAACTAATCCTGCTAGGTATCTACCTGAGATCAATTTGAAGGAGAAACAAAAAATCCAGATGAAGCCCCTTTGTACGTGTGTGAGTGAGTAGATGGAACTTTAGCTATAATACTAATACCCTTTAAGTTTTAACAGGGAATTCCAATGAAGTGAATATTGTGTACTCTCCTTCCTTCCCTCCTTACGAATGTACAAATAGTACGCGTATAGGATATTGTACTATGCCTATACAATAGCCACTGTGATGTGGAATGAGAATTTAGGCTGAGATTAGGAGGAAGGGACGAAACAATTCACTTAAGTAAGAGATGACCTGAAAATTCTCGTAGTGGGAGATAAGTTGTGGTTATTTGGTAGCCGCAATCCAGAATGAAGGAACGGGAAGCCAAGCCACGGCCAGGGAAAGAAGGCTAAACAAGGGAAGGCAGAGAGAAGGTAAAGTATTAAACTAAAGCAAAGTAGTGATAGGGGAGAGGTAAATTACATGAGATCTCTGATCTAGGAAATTTAATCCCGTTTCCTACTTACTCCTCACTGCAATATCTCTGTGTGCCGAACTTATTTTATAACTAAACACTAAAAAGGAGTTGCAGAGAGAGGAACTGTTTAGATTATAGCCCAGAACTGTTTTAGTGGTCTCTCTTCCTGTTTTCATTTCAGTCAGTCTCTATTCTTCCGATATAATAGTATTACACTATTAATACCTATACATACATGTGTATAATGTATTATACTTAGGTAGTGCATATAAGTACAGCAGATACTTATGTTCAGTCTCGATTGACTAGCTAACTGCTCATGGTCTGCTCTGGTGTAGTGAGTAGAGAGTGAGTAACTGACGAAAGAATAGCACAGGGGATAGAAGCAGTTAGATATAAAGAACGAGATTTAATATTCGCATCACGAAATACACAAACTTTCTAATAGATGTTTGCAAGCGAAATTTACTTATACCTAACTCATTACTTAGGGATGTAATGTTAACTGGAACTATGTACTGGAGAACTAACTACCTATGAACTCAGCCAGTGCACTATTGCCTTATGATATTACTAATGTCAAGAGAATCAAGGGGAAAGGAAGACAATTGCTATGTCATATACTGACTTTCCCTATAGTTGTATGTACATGACTAATAAGTAATGAAAGTTAGGTCTATATATTCCTGTCCTCACTCACTCCCTTCATCAAAAAAGACCAGGGCAGGCAGGGCAAAGAAAACTCGTACATCCAATTAGGAAAACAATGTAAGTTCACGTTTAGTGCATGTTCCCTTCCTTTCTTTAGACAAAATAAGGACTCCTATGTATTTACCTAAGACCATACCGTGACGTAGACGAAATCCTTGCATAGTTGTAGCACATATTTAAATTGCAAATTATACGCAGTGCAGGTAAATAGTAATATGAACTAATATACTGTAATATATTATGTATATTAATATATTATGGGTTACATTTACTTTAACTATTTTACAGAACATTTGCATTGTAATATGTTACTACAGGTTGTCATTTTCCAGCAGCATAATACGCATTATCGTAAAAATAAAAGAAGTCCATAGGTAGATTTACAAGCTGTACCTGAAAGTAAGGTAATATTGTAGCAGTATCAGTATTCTACCATGTAAAATAATATTATGAATTCACTAATAGAAATATTTCTACTTTTCTGCACATAAAGTGTCCATTTTTTGCACTACGTCCAATCCCTAATTGTGCAAAAATTGTACATTTCGTTCAGGTGTGTATGGTATGCCAGCGTACTTTGTTCAACTCACCTATGTGCTATTATGTGTATAATAGTTTCTTATTGTTAGCAAATTCCGTATGATAATATCTCATTATATTGCATAATATTTATACAATGTTCTACTCTAGACGTAAGGAGCGAAATAAAGCTTTCAACTCTTAATATACACAAATTCTAGACACAATCTATTTCCTTTTCAGAAGTAGCCCACAGCCTTTTCTTCCTTATGAGCTTCCTCTATCCAAATTTCACTTTCACTCCTATTTTCATTTTGTTAGCATTCATCTACGTAGCTATTTGCAACAACTACTTCTGTAGAAGCGAAGTACAAGGTAACCAACTGGGAATCATATGCGTATCATATATCATAGACCGTGCTGCCTACGCCCTACACACGTAGACTTATTTATTAACACAAATTGCCTACTTCTATGTACATTCCTATGTGTACAATAATAACGCATAATAAAATTCTTTACACAGCATACTTACTTATATATCTCAATCTACTACACTAAACTACGAAAGTATAATATAGCTACTTGTAAACATTATTCCTAACCAAAATAGTAGGTACCCTGCCTACTGTAGCTGTGCCTACTGCCTTCCTAGCCAACTTACACATGTTTAGTGGCTCAGTCAGAAAATACGAATGTAGGCGAACAAATGTTCCTTACTAGTATGCAATACAATGCAGGCTATATATCATGCGTCAAACTGTGGCTTCTACGTATTTTTAAGTATTATGAACATATTCCTAATATTCTTTATCGGGAGGCCATATTTTCAGGATGACATATTTATGAATGGACATTGCAGTGGAATTGCCTAACCTAACCTAACACTAATGTAGTCATAAACGATTACAGTTTCATTGGATAATACCCTTATTATATTATACAACCTTTCCCCTCTATTACATGTAAGTATGTGGCAGGCTTGCCATATATATACCAGCTTTGTTAATATAATATGTAAATTGAGTCTAACATTATATATGCTATGTAATATGACAAAAATACTTTATACTGTGAAAAAACATGCCTCGATAATTGAGAATCATATCATATAAGTAGTATTATAGCCTACAAAAATCACAATATGAACAAATTCTAATTAATATTTTGCGTTTTGGTTTTCCATCACAAAATATCTGCAAGTTGGAATGCTTTTTTGGTCCAAAAATTACAAAGGGAAATCTGACAACCCTCGTCTAGGATACATTGTACAAAAATACCTCATAGCAATGGTGTTGAAAACATATTGTACCTTAAATTGCACATTAGTATAGTAAAAGGGAATTTAATGAAAACTCGGATAGTCATTTATTTAATATTAGATTGTGCTAAAAAAGAGTTTCATTTCCTTAAAAGGCATGTTTTTTCTACTACACATATCTGTACTATTGTATAATATTGGTATACCTAGTATAAAATATAGTTTCGCGTAACTTTCAAGGTTTGTGTGACTACATGTATGTAATCGATCTATATATTGACCAGTTTAAGAAAGCGTATTTGCTCTGAAATTCAATTGAGATGTCTTCATTATACGTCATATCAAGAGCGAAATCAAGTTTCTCTCGTCTATTCTATTTCAAGACTAAAGTTGAGCCGACATGTTCATTTGCGTGTGATGTGGTTTGGTGTGTGCAGCTGTGGAGATACTAAACGTCGAGGAATAAGTTCCCCCAAATTGGAAATACATAAGTGTCAAAAGTGGATGATTGGAAGAATAGCGATGAAATGGTTGAAGATGGAAGAGTCAACTGTGATGCTGGCTGGCCGACTTGAATTGAGTTGACCGTTGTGTCGATTGAAGTGAAGGAATGAATGAATGTGGCATGCCCTGTCTTCTCCACATTTCTTTCCCCACAATTGTTATGGGATCAATTGATGGAAAGAGAAAGTGATGCGGAGCTGACATTTCTTTGCTTTTGCTCTGTCCAAATCGTTGACGAGGAAACATTGCCTATCCAGCACTCATTCATATACAGACACTAACATCACATCACTAACATAACATAAGCTCCGAAGTTATTTATACCCGAGTGAGTGAGATAGGAAGCCAAAGTCAAAGATATGTTATGCAGTAGTAGTTGGTTGCTTTGCTAAGTAAGTAAAGTTTATCAAAACAGATAAGGATAAGGGAAAATGAAGAGAGTTCAAAAGGAAGAGAATTCCGGATCCACATCCATTCAACAGAAAGCTAAAGCACGCATAATAATATCATATCTTTCCTCTGCTCTGTTACAGATAGCGTAAATGTACATATGAACCAAGCCAATGATGTCATGTAACGAAAATTCGGATTCTGAGCTAGTTTAGCTCTTCTAATCTGTTTACTATAGTTTTCCGTTTGGATCTATCTCTTTCTATGTGTGTGTAGTCATTTGTGTTTTATATTTCTACATACTATATGAAGTATAATGCATCTAGGTACAGATTACTGATATCTACGTAGACACTGATCATACTACCTACTACCTACCCATAAAGAGTAAGTAGTGAGGAAGGATTGCTTGCTGCATGTAATGTAATGTAACGTAATGTAACTATTTCGGTGGTAGCTATTAGTAGTACACATACACAGCGTTCACATAAAGCTATTTGCTACTTTCATGGCTTCATGGCGATATCACCATTGGAGAGCGAATTTGGAATGTAATCTAATGTAATGCAATATCGGCAGTAGCGGATGTGATGGAAGCAGATACTACTAATGCACATACTTATATTATAGGTAGGTATATAAAGACTCCTACGTAAGTACTACATCGATATAGTATGTATTTAAATGGCACATGGCATTGGGAACGCAGTATATTATTACGTTATGTGGGTAACAATGTTATAGTTAATAGTATCTGCTTGTGTGACTGTGATGCAGAGGGAAAGAGAGAGTTTCGAAGGAATAGCAAGCCAACTTGAATACTCGACGACATAGAATACATACATACACATATACCGACGGAATCTGCCATGAATCAAAAACCAGTTGTGGAATAGGATAAAAGTGGATCGGTTTGTTGGCCTCTGAACAAAGAAACGTCCCAACAGCTTGCCAAGAAATATATCACTCAACCCTTCTTTATATCACAAGATATGACATTCTCTGTACTTATATGCTATATTATGTAGGGAAAGCACTACGGAAGAAATCTTGCAAAATCACTAAAACGGCTTTCTCCGCTTTCTCTTCCAGCTTACACTACTGCTAGACCAAATATTATATCTGGTAAACGCGTGTTTGGATATAATGTGCACAAATGCATAGAATATAGTACCTACACTCACTACTACATGCAGTTCAGACTCAACGAATTATTGTCCACCACGTAAACACTCCTGTGACTATATCCCCTATACTAATCCTACCATATATACCATCCTCGACTTAATTCCTCATTTGAATAATAAAAATAGCAATCGTTGTCCTATCTTCTTAATTTTTACCATTATAATTTTCCAAATGCATACTTTTTCACCAAATACTATAGTGACGAACGCATACAATTCTACCTATTGCTCCATAATGCTGCATGCAATTGCTTGCATGGGGAGGGGTCCAAAAAAATTGGAAAATATGTGTTGGGCAAGTATTACTTGTACCCTGTGCAGATTTCATAAATTATTTCTTTATATTTTATAACACAGATAACCTTAGCGTTATAATATAAATTGTGTAGTCCATTCTATTATTCAAAATATTATACTGTCTTTGGGTTCTATGGGCTTATTATATTGCTTCTAGATAATCTGTGGGATTTTGTCATTATAAATACTTTTAGTGCATCTGTTCGTATTCTCATCCATACCTGCTACCTATACTAGATAGAGTATTGTAGAATCAAGTTAGACTAGTGCATTGCAGTGAGTGAGTAGATATACTACATTGACATTACATGGGATCATTTCTAGTAGTTCTTGCTATCTCTAGTAATTTTACTTCCTTATTACACTCTTACGGCTTCCTCTTTCTGTTTCCGCATCTTTTTAAGTTCCAAGTTGTAGGGTTATACTGTACGGTCGTATGGGATATCTGTAGACGACATGCATGGATGGAGGGACCAACGCTAACACTGCACATACGTTTATGCATTTGTATCTCAGTTGTGATCTCCATTTTACTCCCCCTATAGTTTAGCCTTGGCTTCAAAACATAACACATACAGAAAATGTCAAATCCATATTAGACTGTATATTACTTATATTGTTGTAAAATTTTGGCATCATCATTTCTTTAAAATATGCGCGTCTAACATAATAGTATGCTTATAGTATCCTTTTAGTGGGATTACTTTGCTTTTTAGCAAGTAGTGTAAGAGAGCGTATGTACGAGGCAGCTAGAATATAGAGTACGGCAGGAGACAGTAGCTACATACTTTAGTTGAGTTGAGCCCTAGCCTTGTGTTCCATTGCCTTGCCTTGACATGAGTCTCTTGTCGTTACGTATAACCAGTTTAATGCTTTATTATTACATTATTACAGAGTTTTTTGTGCAATTCAACCAAATAGACTTTAACTGTTCTCAATAAATGTAGAGAGGGAACGGGAACGTCACTGCTGTAAGTAAGTAAATGTCTTGTATCAAGCAATAAATAATTCTATTTTCAAATGCATCTCGGGGAAACATATTAACTTTAAGAATTTATTAGCATGACTTTCAGGAGCAGCAGAGAACAGAACAGAACAGAACAGGTTCTGGTTCTACTAAGTTTTAACTAAGGCCCAGCTAGGAAGGGCAGACCAGGACCAGGCCAGTCACAGATGTCGACAATCCTCTTCTGTCTCTATATAGCTTCTCTTTTCGATCCATAATACTGATATAACCTCTTAAACTGCTTTTACCCAAAACTACAAAACCGAAAACCATTGTGTACTTAACTTATGTAGTAAAGATAAATACTTATAGTAGGCAGTAGGTATTATATATAATATAGTGTACTATTTAGTTATTTGGTTGAGAAGGTAAAGACCATTGCAACAGTAAGAGTAAGAGCAGAAAATTTTCTCTCCACTGGAGACCATAATATTTCGCAGAGGAGAGAGAGGAAAGGGAAAGAGCAAGGAAGTGGATTGAGTAACGTAACTGTTTGATCGTGGAGAGGGAAAATACCGGGAAGTGTATGTAAAGACTAAAGTGGAAGTAGGCTAGGAATGACAAGGAAGGAGACAAAGAAGAGAATCTGTATTCTCTCCATCCAAAGCAATAGGAATCAGGGAAAGACTTATTCGATTTTTTGTGTAGTTTTGCTTCTGCTGTTCTGTCCTATGTATGCTGTGTATGTTATGTATACTTGAAATGTTACTGTTAAATGTTCCTAGGTAAAAGTGTCTTAAGGTTACATTAGAACATACGTAACATAGATAACCTTGCTAACTTTAAGTTACGTTAGGTTACGTTACGATACGTTACGTTACGTTAGTTTACTAGAAACTAGGTTCCTCCTAAGCAATAAGCACTGTGTAAGTATTCTCTGCAAGTAGTTGCTCTTAGTCTTAGCAAAAGCAACTGCCTTGATTTAAGACCCTGGAATTAAATTTGGACCGAAAGAAATGTAGGTAATTGCTTTTTTAGACCCACTCCACTCCACTACTGAACTCAACTGAGAGACTATTCTCTTCACTTGACTTTATACAATGAGCTTCATTCTCATTCTTTCTTCCGTTAGTCTAGTCCCCTTTATTTTTTATACTCTTGTTAACTACGTTACAACGCATACACACAATACAGGGCATCCCATCCCACGCAATACAGGCCAAGCCACTCTTCTTAACTATATCGGCAGAGTCAAGTTTCTCTTCTCGCTTCTTCCGAATTTATTTGTGAAAGTCGCACACAATCCTTCACCTGACAACGAGAGAGGAGAAAAAGAAGAGAAAGAAGAATCTGCTACATAATAAGTATAAGTACAGATATAACACAATTTCCCCATGCACTCTCTCTCTATATTTTATTACCTAAGGAGTTTCTCTCTCACATCACAAAAACAAAAGAAGTCACTAACAATCAAGTCTAGGAAATTCGTTCAGAATCACTACCAATGTCACATACTTGTCACTCCACTGTCTATACTATAACAATTATCTATAATATTTATGTAATAATATTATAGTGGGACGTTCTCCTTCTTACTGTATTCACAGCCCGCTGCACAAAGAAAACCCATACACATTTAATATAATGCTATGTACATAATGCACTTCTTTACTATGTATTGCCAATATCCCCCTTATTTTTTCATTCACTTATGGACTTCCTTTGATTTCATCCATTTCCCTTTCTCTGGCAAATGAGTTTCTCTCCCATGTCTTATCTTCATCTATTTATTTCATCGACTAGAAGAACAACAAAGAGAAATTTGTTTAATTATTTATCCTACGGACTCATGATAAAGAAATGTGACGAAGTGGTACCTAGTACTATATTTATATTTTATACGCTTATAGCCAACCCAATATTAATTCCATAAAGTTGAATATTATGGCAAAGAAAAATGGAAAAATGTTGCCAGTGGTGTGGTGTAATATGGGAGATATTATTCTTTCTAAATAAGACAGAGAAATTCATGTTTCATTGGAAATGGCGAATACCCATTAACTCACTCAACCCGGTTCTCAATTCTCCATTTCTGACAATACTAAAATGTATTTGTGAAGGTAATGTGTTTCCTTTCAGGGTTCCGAAATCTATGTAACTCACTATCTGAAAGAAACTAGAAATTTTTGAAAAGGATTATATAAAGTTGACTGCGTGGCCAGAATCGTATATTTCCCGAAGAAAGTTATCCATCCACAATCAGTATTAAGTTCCAATCTATAAAGTAGCAGCGGTGTGCGATAACTCATGGGAAAGTTAATGGTAAATTATGGTTGTGTCTATCAAAAGGATCAAATATTATTGTATAGGTCTGACTGGAAGTTCCCCGCTTGGGGCTATACTCCCTTTTGCTATTAGTTCACTTATAATGATATCTCTATTATAAAAAGACATTTTACATAGTTCAATTTTGGTTCCCATAATCGTTTGATCCCATCATGATCTATGATCCTTAGAGCCCTTTTATTTTTTTATAAAAGAAGCTTTGGTCAGAACCGTTGGAAGCAAGGAAACCGAAGCCAAGCAAGGCAACGATAAAAACTAGCGGCAGTAAGTAAGTACTTAGTTAGTACACATACATAGCAGTTGTCTGTATTCTGTATGTACACAGTTACATGCGTACCTGCCATAGTTTGCAGGGGAGGCTAACTTATTGTTACACAGCAGGGCTCAACCTTCCCAAATGGGTACGTGTAATATACACAGGCTTAGGAGAAAGTGGAATGTCCAATGTATTACCTAATACACACATAAACTAACTACTACCGATATAAAACATTATCGGACGTGGGTACACTATAGCTATAGAGAAAAGTAACTAACATTACGTAACAACCTAAAAGTGAGGTAACATATTATACAGCAGAGGATAATAAAGGAATGTGTGTCCATCTCCGAAGATAAGTACTTTGCTACAGCTGGATTTCTTCAAGAACTGATTGTGAGTAAGTGAACAAGGCTTCATAGGAGGTATCGACACAATAATTCATCACTATTAAAGTCTTTGTGACTCCTATGGAATTATTAGGTCCCTAAAGTACCTACCTATTACAAATACTTGCTATACTTTGTATCTGTACTGCTAACTGTATTATGGCTTTCCCACTTTCTCCACATTATACATCTTATAAGTTGTCAGACCACGATTGAATGGAAGAAGCACACAAACCACATCATATCTGTATTCTTACCAAATGCTCTGCTTACCAATTCTAGTGTAAACGTTAAGAAACGTAAGCCAAATACACATAGACTATATGCAACCAGCTTTGCTGGATGTATAAAGTGGAGCCAGGAGATCTAAAACGAAAAAATAGTAAAGCTACAATAAAAATGCTACGCAAGCGGCAGACAATGATTAGTGTAAATATGAAATTTGAGAATATACTACATACAACCAATACCCTGCCCAAATACAAAAAAAAAGTTAAAATATGTTATTTACGATAGTATTGTTATTCTAATATTTATAAATCAAGCCTGTAGTTGTTATTTTGATATGTATTATACAGGGAGATGGTGTGTGTAGAGACAGAAAAGTTCATTGTTTAAGCGTTAAAGTTTAATTAAATGAACTTCAATGGTTTCTACATTAAGAATATTTATTTACATTATCTACATTGTGTTTCTTGACAATAATGTAGGTAAACATTTATTACTACACTCTATTAAAAGCCTAATAAATTGTTTCCGCATAATACTTATATTTGCTATGCCTAAGCTAGGCAATATGAACCAAAAGACCTGAACGTTTGTATTTTGTAAAAGTAATTCTCGCCACGGTATCATAAATTAAATAACAACAAGAGGAGCGGTACTTTTACTTAATACATATTATATAAAGCATTGTAACCAGAAAGTGTTTCCATCCATCCATAAGGAGTGACGTCGATAATTATACATAGATATTTTAGGAAAGCTATGGCAAGCCAAGCCAAGCCACTTAAAGAAACGAAAGCAATAACAAAGTAAGTGTACTTCGTAGGCAATGGGAATAAGTGTGCCATGCCATGGACTAAACTGAATAGAAGGAGAAAGTCTTGAGGAGAATTGGCTGAAGGAGTCTGTGGCGACTTGGAGGGAGAAGGAACATCCATTAGGCTCTTACGGTGCATATCATGTCAGGCCAAGCCAATCCAAGCTAGGCATCTAAGGCAGGCAAGAACACGAGATTCTTGAACCCAAGGAATTATTGATCTCCTTACTTAGTAGGTATAAGAGAGTAGAAGAGTAGAGGCTGACTCTGATTCTGATGCTATCTGTATTTACGTGTGATCTTAGCCTCACTTTCTCTATTGTTCTTTGGGTCAACGCTTGTCTTTTATCGACCTTTCAAACACAATAGCTACTTTAATCAGAGCTAACAATAAGTCAACTCGACTTGGATTCATTCCCTCCTTTTCTCACTGCCAATTTCCTCTGTTCTCATAGATATCTCCAACCAACTGACTTTGTCTCGCCTCCTGTCCTCCTGTCCCACTTTCAAACTTACAGCCAGAACAGCAAATCTTAAAATCCTTCTTAAGCAGCAATTAACTAATTTCTAAACGCCAAGGCTACATTTATGTATCAAGGATAATTACCTACAATGAAAACAAAGCTCAACTTACAACGCAATCCTTTCCATGTGCCAATCCATTTCTAATAATTCACATTCACAACAGCCTTCTGCAACTTCACTGTAGTTATACAATGACTACAGAGAAGCATCGATTTAATGCTTCTGTGCTTATTATTCTATTTTATTAAAATAATGCTAATCTACTTAATTTCAGAATGTTACCATATTTATTTATTGTGTATTTAATAATAAATAATTAAAATCCCATTATTCCATTTCCTACTCTATTTAAAATATGAAAATATCAAGTAGCATGTCAATCCCATAATACGTGAACAATTTTATTTTTATTGAAAAGTCATGTAAAATTTTTGTAACATATCAACTTATTGCAATTAAATAAAATATACAATAAATAGATTGGTTATATTTTCATCGATTTGTACAACTATTCAAGCTCGACTTGGAAATATCTTTGTTTAATATTGAAATAAGGGTGCTTTCTTGAAAAGACATCTATCAAGGAGGCTCTTCGGGTAACAAGTTTCATTTTTTAATGCAATGGCCTTGTTCTCTTTGTGACAACGTATGTAGTCATTCAAGGGTTTGCTAACAGGCCAAAGTAAGGATCCCATAATGTATGCTACTTACGGTGTATGAATATAATTGCATATTATTATCTTTTTCTCAAAATCCTTATCCTTTGCCTACTTCTTTGTTCTACGTAACAGAATATATCATGGTTTATGCAAGTACCTTGTTAACTTCAGCGCAGTACTTACTATAATAAAAACGTCGAAGATGTCTGATGTCAAAAGTTTTACCAGTCTCATTTACTAGTGCAATGAATGGGAACACTACTGTTCCCTTTAGCCCGGCGTTCGGCATAGTATACATATACAGTAGTGCACATGGATATACGCAATACCAAATATTACCTGAAGCTATACATTGTAAAGATAAGTTGGTTGCTCCATAAAGCCAGCCACATTTATTAATCATGCATTCGAATCTACTGTGACATTTGTATAACTCAATAAGAGATTTCTTTCTGCAGACACACTCGCTACTTTGGCAACTTTGGTTTCATTCTCGTTAAATCTTATTTCTTGTGTGCAGGACGCTTTCATGATATGTTCTCTTACAAAACATTCTTTCATGTCTACCTAATAAACTTTGCAAAATATATATTTGTAAAGCTACTCTTTGACATAATAATGGGTTCCATTTTCTTAATTCCAAATATGTATAGCTGTATAATAATATGTATAGATATAGTCCCTGTGCTTTCTTTTTGCAAAGACAAAGGAAATTATTCATGCCAAGCTATATCATAATATTGATTTTTGAATGCAGATTATTTAGTCAGGTTTCTACACTACTATGATGTAATTTCACTGTCGTTGTACTTACTCGTGTAATTGATAGGCATTGTGTATATCGTTAGTATAAATAAATATTGATTGAAATTCTGTCTTACTTACACATGTGCATGCATAATATAATAATTATGAATATAAAAGATGAGTTGAAAGGAGAAAAACATTGGACGGTGGCATAAAAAGCCTGTAAGCTTATATGGCACGGCTTGTTAATCTTCGGAGTAATAAGAAGGCTTGACGTTAGAAAGCACTTGCTCTTTTCTGAATTGAAGTTTCTTCAAAGGCCGACAGAAAAAAGTCAAGGGTCAATTGACTAATGTGATGGGATGAGATACATATTATATATCTATAGATAGATATAGTGTATATACTGTACTGTGAATATAAATGTAACTAAAGTAAGCATTAGGAAGGAGGAGGATTTGTTCTAGTGAGTCTGAAGGACGTACAGAGAAAGCGTAGAGAGCTAATGGAGTATCTAACTAAACTAACCTTTGCACTAAACTCTCCTCTCAGAACAAAATAAGATGAGAATGTAAAATAAGATGAAAAACATCTACATACATATGTAACTACACGACTCTAGAATGTATATATCCATAACTAGGAATATAACTGTTGGGCCATTATGTACGATAAAGTATGTAGGCTTTCACTAGTACCAACTAAGTAATGGATATAAATAATACACTGGTTGTACATACATGCAGTATAGTTTTAGTATCTGCCGAAATTCCCATACTGCTAGCTAAACTAAATTATATACTGACAGCCAGTTTTTTGCAACTTATAATATTATCATAGCAATAGAAAGTGGATGGACGGCGCTGCGCGGTCGTGGATTATAATATATTACAAACAGTATGAAAGCATAAGAATAGATATCCTGTATCTATAAATATAATATGAAGATATCTATGCAGATGTGTTCACAGGGTGTCTCAGGTTTCCTATTGGGTACATATGATTTCTATAAAATTAAATATCTACTAATCTAATTGATTAAATTGCAAGTTTAAAAATGGAAGACTTTCAATCAAATTAATTTAGCGTGTTCGTATTCCTACATTTATATACCTATATATAGGTCATTTCTGGAAAAATCAAAATTTTCAATTTTCTGCTCAAATAGAAAATTATTAATTATAATTATGCCTACAAATAAATCGGACACTTGGAAAAAGTCGGATTTAGATGCACAATTCTTCAAATGTAATTTTTTGAATAGTTCACTGTACATTGATAAAGCGAAATTTGAGATTTGAAGATCCCTGTAGAATTTAGCATGTGTCTAGCTATATACTATGCATGAGCTGATGCTGATTCTGCGGCTGACTCAAGAAGAGAGCAGAATCCCTACTCCGAACTCACTATATTATACCTACTGCATAGCGTACGAGCATAGCACAGTATACTTCTTATTTTCCTTTCATCTCATTGTTACCCTGAGGATGGGAGAATGATAGACAAGCTACTACCGAACATGAATATCAAGAAAGAGAGGAGACAACAGCGGAGATGAAAGATCTTTTATTTTCCAGCTACTTTCTCTACAAGTTCGCTTCTTGCAAAAATTCTTTGCCAGCTTATTTCTCTGCCCTATTCTTTGGAATAGAACTGTGTTCGTTTGACAAGAGACAAATACACTCCATAGCACTCTCTTCACATAATATTATGTACATACCTAACTACCTTCTAATATTAGTAGTATTAGCACTATGACTGGGGGAATGCTACTGACTACTAACTACCAGCCATACCTACCTATACTGCATGCATTATACTATTATTATGCATATACTTATTTTATGTAATAACTAGTGCATATAACGCTTCTGTTCAACATTCAACTTTACTTTACAGTTTACACTACCTAATATTTGTTAGAAGCATTTTCATTAAAGAAACTTCCTTTTAGATTGTACTATTCAGCTCACTTCGTTCATTGGATGCAATTCACAAAATCCTCTACTTATGTGTAAACCATTGTATGAAAACGAACTTACACTTAAATACAAAAAAAGCAATTGCACTTTCATCTACAAACAAAAAAGGATTAATATAAATATATTTTAAATATATATATAAAAAATATATATAAATAGAGATGAATACATAAGATAATATTTTACTTACTTTCGCCTAAGTAGGCATTTGCCATTTTGGAGGTATCTTTACTAAATAATAGTTTGCTACTTCGTGTTATTATTATTAATATGTACCTACTATAAAACAAAGCGTTAGATACCATAAATTAATTACTGACTTGACTGAAGGAGAAAGTATATTTAATTGCCGAAATATGAATGTGCTCTATTTAGCTAGTTGATCTATGGCTAGGGGTTTCCAACTTCTTAGAGCAATCTTCATAATTAGCCACATTTAGGCCTGTGCACAAATAAATTTCCACAAAAACTCAAATGAAAACTATGATGACAGCTACAACACGGATACTGCCGCCATTATTCATACCGCAAAACCCTATAAATAACACTATGCAAATTTGATTTCCCCATTCTTGTTTTTTTTTTCAATCTCAAACCTGAAATAGTGAAATATTTATGCATAGCAAATAAACCCACCTTACATTTTGCTATGTAATAATACTTTCCATCATTACATGCCTGCTAATTAGTAATATTTGTACATGTACTTACATGAAATAATCTATCTACAAATATCTATCTACTTGCATGAAATAAAAATAATCTGAATAAATGAAATGTGATATTTCTTTTTCGAATACTGAGAAATTGCTCAAAATAATAAAATGCAGACAGATAATAATTTGTGTAATAAAAGAATGGGCAAAGCAATATTCAAAATAAATGGAGTAAAGAATTTGCTGTTGGTGTAGAGCTACGAGAAATGGAATAAGTTCAATACATTTTTGTATTTTATGGACGCAATGAAATATGTGATGTGAACGGTGTATGTATTATACTAGGATCTGATGTTAAATCACCATGAAGCCTTTGAATGCATCCCATAAGCAAGATTGCAGAAAATAGGAATGTAATTTTCCACTCATTGGCTATGGCCACTGAGACTTTCTCACTTGTTATAATATGAGGTAATTCCACTCTAGCTGTAAGAGTAAAGAGACATCGAGGAAAAGTCGGATTAGATATTTGATGGCACTATTTAGAAACAAGTACATACTCTGCATATTTCATTCTCTTCCATTCCCAACTAACATAACAGAGATCCGTAGAAATACTTTCTATCTATCCTTCCATTTACATAATATAGTTCCGTTGTACAAAAATAGAATAATATTAACTATACTTCATATAAGAGTATCACTATATATCTACTGTATGTATAATATTAGTTACATTCTTTAGAACTTTATATATTTGAGTATGCACTGGATAGTGCTTCTACTGGTTCCCTTCCCAGGCTGACTGATGGTAAATGTAAGTTATAAAGAAACTCTAGTACACATTGTACAGTAATAAAGTAGTAGTAACACTACTGCGTTGCTGCTGTTAAAACCAGAAACAGACCAGAGCAGTCCAAGTCCAGAACTGCGTAGGTTTCCGTATTTTTTCTTCTCTGGTTGGGAGTTTGCAGTTTTAGTAGCTTAAGATATACTGATCTGATATACCTATACCTACTTACTTAAGTGTACAGTATCTGTGTGCATGGGGAAATGAGAGTAGAGTGCATAGTAGATGTGAGTTACAAAAGGCTTACATACTGTGCACTACAGTACAGTACACTAGAGCTATGGAGTGGAGTGAGTAAAGGAGAACTCTCGATACCTTATGAATGCAAATGTGTGATGATGAAAAATTCATAGAACTCGTTCTACTCATGTTTTTGGCTCGCATTCACATTTACATCCACATCAGATAGCTACTTCGTACGTAGGTATGTATGTATGTATATAGTATGTATAAGTAAATATATTTGTACATACACAAATAGTACGTATGTATCTGTACTGTACGTATGTGCATTCAATAGTTATGTAGATGGATAGAAAAGTCAGAAACTCAGACTCAGACGAGCGACGTTGAGTTGAGAAGACAAGACAAGAGTGAGTCTACAGTAGAGAGTCTATCCCGGTGAAAGTAAAGAAAGCTAGGAGCCCAGTCAACAACTCACACCGAACCAAACGAAGAAAAGGCAACTTAACACAAGGCTATAGGAACGAGGCAAACTAGCAGAGAAGGAGAACAAGTCGAGTGAGACTCGAAAAAAACACAAAAGAAAAGGGGAAAAAGCCATTGTGGTGTATGTGCTCGTGTGTATACTAGATCAGCTTCATTTAATCTATGAACAGAACACTACTGTACTGTCTGCTGGTCTACAACTATGTATGTATATGTATAATATGTATGTAGTAGCTCTGTGCCTGGTCTGACTGTCTGTCTATCTGACTCTGGCTGCCTGGAATGGAATGGCGTGGCATGGCAAGGCATCCCTCAGCTATGGACAGCGTGAGTGAAGCCTACACCTACATAAAACATACAATGCACACTATATGAGAATATATACTATGTAGAAATGAAGATTATATATCTATAGGGAGTAGACACAACTAACTATATATAATAAGGAAAGAGAAGAAGAAGGGAAAAGAGAAAGAGAAGGAAAAGGAGCGAGTGAAAGTCAACTTGGCCAAAAAGAATGGAAGATGAGAGAAAAGTGAAGTCGGGGAAAGCAGAAAGGCAGTACAAATAGTAGGTTGGAGTAAGCTGAGTGAGAGCAAAAGTAGAAATAGGAAGGGTAACTAGGTTCTGTTTGCAACTGAAGATTAGTCTCGCTCTCGGCTTGGCCTGCCTGCCTTGCCTTGGTTTGAGTTTCAAAGTCCAACTCTTCTTGTATGTTTGTGTGTCTGTGAGTTGCAGTGGGATGCCGGTTCCCATTTATCAGAATTCCTTTCTTTCACAGATTCTGACTCAAGAATAAAACTAGCTTTCACTTCCTTCGTCTTCCCTCTTGATACTCTTTCCCGGTTTACTTTTCCGTCCGTCCGTTGCTGGCTCCCTCAGCTTTCTCCTTCTCTCTACATACATATACTATACCCGCAGTACAGTCTACAAATTCCATATAACCCTATCTAAGTATGTGCACCGTAAATATATTGATATAAGTTTAACTTATGCGTACGTCTGAAGACATAGGTACTCTCACTGAAGTAGTTACTGCAAGAGAAGACTACCTGCAAGTACCTACTGATATATTTATTATATGTATGCTGTGCCTAACATTATATAGTATACCTAGGTAGTATGGTCCATAGTACAGTATAATTGTAGTAAATATCCAGCAGTGTCTACTATTTATGTAATGGTTGCAAAACCCATATTATTATCCACCATCGAATGATGCTCCTATCTGCATTCCTTCCTATGCAGTACGTATGCAGTATGTAGGCGTAGACGTGTGTGCAATGGTCCCTATGTTTATTAGGTTACTTTGAACTAGTAAATCCAATGTAATGTGCATACATACATACAATGTAAATCCTATATTCTTATATGAATTTTTATATGCTAGTACCTTGTGCTTATCCAAAGCCAAGTAACATTTTTGACATTGGTAGGTTAAAAACATATATGCACTCTTAAGTTATCACATACATAATAAAATATTTTGGTAATTTTTTTGATTTTGTGCAATTTTGAAAAACTATGTGATAGATTTTACCACAACTGGGCAAACGGATCAAAACGTTCATTAGTACTACAGATGTGTAATAATTTTAGTGAAAAAGATGTGCTGAAATTCTTCTTGTTTGTATGTATACTTCATAATTAATTTTAGGGACTGTGTTACCAGTAGCAGATTTTATAGTACATAGTATAAACTATTCCATTTTGAACGTAGATGATGAAATGTTTAAAAATGATGAAATTATATCTACAACCCACATCCATGTTAAGGACGTAGTAAGTATGAAATCTCTATAATAAATTCAGCACTCTATAAAGGGTCATACATAAATATATTAAGTAGTCATGAAATGGGGTGAGGGCATAATAGGTATAGCCAGATATAAAATATTAGTTGCTAGATTTAGGTTAGGTGTCTAGTAGACATGTTCACACGGATAATAATATATAAGTAGAGTTAGAGGTTGGAGAGATGTGAAGTCAAGTACGGTTAGCACGGCGGTTTGGTTTGGCTGTAGTATTTTGCCTTGGTTGCCTCCCTTTCTATTATGTACGTTAGTTACATGGAAGGAAAACGGAAGGGAGGGCGAGAGAGATATGTATTTACTTTCACTTTCACATTCAGCCGCGGTGTGTCTGCTGCTGTCGACTCAACTAGAGCGAGGAAAGTCCTCGTCGTCCTCCTGCCTTCTCCTTTAGTAAATACGATTCTGCTATGCATGTAATGTCTATTCTGCTGGGTATAAGTAGTAGCTACCTACTACCTACCTGCCACACACCCAGGCGTCAGTTTAATCCCAAATTGAATGTGACATATGGGAATCCACTTTTACCTTGCTTATCAAACTTATTACTATTAGTAACCGCACTCTTAAGCTTCTTTGCATTCTTGGAAAGACGTGAGGCGACCGAGGAGCGACCTCCTTGCTCCCTTTGATCTTAGCCAAGCAGCCCATTTTCTTATTCCGTTATAACAATGGATCGTCGCTTAGTTATCACATCTTGAGCAATGGTCCTGTTAAGTAGGCGAAATCTCAACAGCCATGCATGCAAACCAAACGTAAAGAATATTTTCTCAGAAATCCTCACAGCCATCATGCATGCAAATAAGAGACGTCTGCTTTGTCATTAGCATGTACTTATACATTTATGCATGTTTGAACTGGAACCTTATTATGAAAGGCTTTCCCCCTTTCACCTAGGTAGTCTCTTCTAGTGGAGAGACGATTATGTAACCTACATATTTAAGTAGCTCCATAGCACTGTCTATGAAAGTAGGGAAAGAGATAAAGGTATAGAGCTAACCAGGTGTTGAAATGGAGTTACCTAAGTGAATATAAATTGTTTTCTTTGCATAAGGAATATTTCATTTGAATTAGGTAGGTGGGCATGCAGGTAGGCGCTCCTTCCATTATTACGTGTAATGGTCAAACTTTTCCCATATTAACTTTTAGTGACCTCATTATTACAGTTTAGCATGTAGCCTGACTATTTATAATTTGTAAAATGAATGTAGCTATAGATAAGTGTATTACAAATAAATGAATTGTTGGTATGTCTGGTAAAAAGGGCTATGAACCATAAGCTACCATATAATATGGACATTTGAAAATGTGATGAATAATTTTCCTTATTGTTATGGCTAACTAAAAGTAGTTTCTACAATTTCGTTGAACATTAGCTGGAGGACTAAGCCAGCAGAATAAAAGTGTCGTTTAAGGAAACTTGTGCGAATGTGGAATATCTAGCGTAAGAAGATTTTGCTCTTCACAAATTCTGAGTTAATGCTCTAGTCTAATGCTATTACTAGATAGTTAGCGACTGTAAATGTGCCTGGTGGAAAGTTTTCCCTAATAATTGTTCACTGAAATTAGAGTGTGCATGCGTAAAATTACCATGATCATAGCTTTTGAAAGGCAACCTGCTGTAAATACTATACGCATATTACTTATCTTTCTTCCCATTTCTATCCATTCCCACTAAATAAGTTCCTCCTTATATTAAGTGCCCACTATCCACTATATAATAGTAGTTTGTAGAAAGGAGAGTTTTTAATATGTTTACCCCGAGGTGAAAAATGTTAACAAATCTTGTCGTAAAACTTGTTCAAATGACAAGTCATCTACATTTAGAATTAAACTCATTCTATGATGAAGACGACAACATTCTGCTTGAAGCTTACTTACAATATACTTATCCCCACAACTTTCGTTAGTTACAGATAGTTAAATGAAGAAATGGCTGCTTCTTTGAATTAGGCGTGTCTTTCACCTACTTTCCACATCCACTAATTCCGTCTCTCCTCTAGCTCTTGTTATCTTCTCTGAATTTGACGTAAACCTTAGCTAAAGGAGCCAAGCCAAACCTAGCCAGCCAGACAACCAACTTTGAATAAATACTTCTTTGGATACCCAAATTCTCTTCATTTGAGATTTTGGACGGTCCTAGCAAAAAGTTTGAAAGGTTTTGACAAAAAGGAGGGTCTGAGCCTGAGCTGAACAAAGTTGAAGATGCATGCATCTGTTTGCTAAGAAGAACTCAAAGGACCAAGCAAAGTAAGTAAGTATTCCATTCCTAGTAGTGACAATACATACGACAAGACAAGGTATGCTGCAACTCCGCCAATTCGAAATTACCTACAAACTATTATTCCTCAACACGGCTGTGTCGTGAATTTTACTTGCACCGTAGATTCCAAACTTGTGGACGCCCTCTTAACACAAACTACGAGCATTATATTAATTACGAGTTTACTCTATTAAAAACCTTTTGAATTTTTGTTGTTATTCATCAAAAAGTGTGAAAGGAAATATAGCACATCCTATACAATTAATTCCAATGTATAAACTCAGCTCATACTTCTAAAAGACTCCCTTTATGATACCAATATTATTCTTTCTTTTGGTTTTATTCATGTGAACACAGAATATTTGAGATCCGAGCCATGATTTGACTGGCGAAGAGTGACTCCCTGGTTGTGAGTCAGGTGAGGGACGGGACATACTTAATTAAGATTGAGCGTCTGCTCAGACCAGACCACACAACATTTTATTGAGTCCATAAGAATAATTCCTGTGCATACATACAAGGCACATAATATTTCAGTGTCATATTTAGAGGTTCCGATCTGCTATGCTATGCTATCATCTTGTATACACTTAATATGAGAACTATGGTCCCGTCAGCATTATTTAAATGCGAAGAAAGACAATGAAGCCCAGGAAAGCCAGCCAGCTAACCGTAACCACCTGACTGGAAAAGTTTGAAATTAGTGAATGAAGTGAACTATCGCATGCTCCTTCCCAGGAAGGTAGTAAGTACATAGTTTACAATATAGGAGCTAGTATACATGTGTAATACAGGGTAGTGCGTTGACATCTTAATTTTATGATTCCGAGTGAACAGTTGCACAACGGTTAGTGTATACGAAGCGGGTAAATATAAACATAGTAAAATGTAGCAAAGAATGTGCAAATAATTTCTGGATGGAAGACTAAATGGCTAAATACTATTAGGTATGTCAATTGTAAATTTTTAGAATCTGAAAACCTTTTCAAAAAAGTTTGCAAATGCATGCGTTGGATCTTATTACATTTATAAGTAAAGTAAATACCAAAATTGATTTTATTTCTTTAATTTATTTATTTATTTTATGATTAATGATAAAACTACTTAAATATCATCTGCAGGTTCATCATGTTTATTTTTCTTAAACGTTATGCGTTTCAAGACGTTGTTTGAAATTATTTCATGTCAACGGTTAGGGACGTAATTTTGCAGCGCAAGTTTTCTTGCATATTATGCATCTTATAAAGTACTTAATTCTCCTTCCAACACCCTGTAGTGGTCACAGTGGGTAGTAAAAGTTTCTTATTGTGTTTTCTCTGTGTGGGAGAAAGTATATACGTTGCTAAAACCTAGTAAGTAAAGTTCGAGCCAAGACTATGTATTTGTATATTAGTCAAGTGTGGAACTAATGTATGTAAGTTGGAATTTCAAATTCCAAATGCCTCCGGAGTAAAGTAAAGACGCGCATCTGAATTTAGATGAAATAATATAACTACATACATATACATATACATATATACAATACACTATACTGTAGTGGAGAATGGAGTTGGTGTATACTCTGCTAAAATATCTTTTGCCAGTTGAAAGTGCCCACATTCTTACATTGAGAAATAGAATAACTACACAAGTCTCCACGGATAAGGATGTTAAAAGTACGAGTGCATCTGCCAAGTGTAATATAGAACAGAAGACTATATTAAATACATTGGAAAAATAAGTATAATATGAGTTCAAACAAACTCCTTCGCAAAGTTGGCATACCAATATAATACAAATATGCATGCATCTTCACGACAAGAGTACACTATTTGAACATAAATCTACAATACGTTCACTTCAGTGCGCAATGAGACACATACATGTAAGCTCATGTAAATAATATTGTTATGTATTTATTATATGTATTTAAGTAATTGTCTACAATAAATACACGCTGCGCTTTTATTTGTCTTTTATTTTATTTATACTAACTAAGTAGGTACGTATATAAAATATACTCTACTATTTGTGTATCTAAGTGCATTTATCTCTTATACTACTATACATACAGGCAAGGAACTGGCACTGGCCATAAATATTTCTTCAGAGTCTCCAGAGTGAACACAGCAAACGCTCCCTGATATTGTCTTAAATGTTCCAGATTTACGACTAGGTAATCGCATAAATATATGTAACAATTGCATTATTACACAACTGATTCCAATTCTCAATTCGTTGAGACACCTAGTAGCATTAACTAAATAATCGCAGAAATCTATAATATAAAAATAGTAATAATTAATTGGATAAAGGGGAAAAGATCCTATTGTATTTAAGGCCCTTTTCTGTTTACAAAATTAGAGCGGCTGACGGCTGAAATCTAAAAATGCTGAACTATAGTAAATTAAAACAACTAATTTACTATACAATACCTCGTTCTGTATTTTTACATTACACACTATTTTTGAACAGATGTGTTTTTCACTTAGAAACTATAAAGCTTGATTAAACATTATAATCAGTGTAGATAATGTATGTAGCACTAAAAGTGAAAGTTTCAAAGAAACAGCGTTGTGCAAGGTACTTCATATTACAACAAAGAAAGTCTTTGAGTAAGGCACCTTACAAACCTCTATAGGCACCTTGTAGTTTTCATACACTCTACATGTTATGTTTGTATTAGCATATAGATAAAAATATAGGTACCGATTTGATACTATGGACCGCAAAGAGTAAGTAGTATGCACAAATAACATTGTCCTTCCATTTTGAGTGCACGTGAAAAGTTTCAGTGCCGGAAGTTAAAAAACTAAAAGAATTCCGAGTGTATGTATTAATATATTTCTTTGTTATTGTTACTAGTAATACTTATTGTCGGCATATATTACGTACTACATAATATAAATATATAATGATGTGCATGTAGGTAGGAATTGTGAATATTTGAGATTGTGCTCCATATACATGTGGTATATGAAAGAAAGTCAGAGAAAGTGTGTTTCTCGCTGTTTGGTTGGTTGTTTAGTGTTTCGTTGTTGGTTTTGTGTTGTTGCCTGTCGGTCGGATGGCTTGGTGCTGAGTGGAGTGAGAGAGAGACTGAAGATGTTCTATGTTCTGCTGACAATGAGTCTTCCTCACTTTCTTCTTGCACGTCTACTAGAACGTAGTTATGTTTATGTATGTATCTATCTGCAATCTGTATGAATGAATGAAGTATGCATTATAATAGTGTAGTAGGTATGTAGAGTATTATGTAGTTGAGAGATAAAGTTAGAAAGTATAAATATAAGTTAAGTAAGAGACGGAGAGGGAGAAGGAGTGAGAAAAGTTGCTGCTGCTGGTTTAGTTGGTGAGCCATAGTTGACTCACTCGTGGAAACTTTTATAAGTACAGAACAGGACATCAGCATTCGTTTCTCGTTTGATAAAAGATGAACATAGGCTCCTGTCAAAATCCCTCATCCAACTATTTTCCCTAGCTCCCTTCATCTGCTCTGTTCTGCTCCTCTCTCCTCTTTTTCTCTGTAGTATATTTTTATCTACTGGCTATGTAGACCTACACGTTAGACTCGTCTCTGTGTCTGTTTGCGGTAGGTAGCAATGCCGAGCTGCACTGAACCATCTCATCTTTACATGCTTAGTCGACTTGCTAAAAGCCATTTTTTCTCTGACTCTAAACTAGAAAAATGCATAAAAACTTTCCCGCCCGTCGACTGGAAAGTGTGACACTCGAAACATTTTTATCCCTTTATTTGGGTCGCCTGCCTGCCTCTGCCTGACTGCCGAGCCTAGCCAAACCATCATCCCGTGAACCAACAAACCTTCCTTCTCTTGTCTTTCCCAACCGCCCTAACCGAACCAACAAAGTCACATTTAATGTTCTTCTCGCTCCTCCTTCCGATTCCCTAACTCTAGTTTCCGATACGACTACACCCTAAATCCAAACACACAATTCCTCAAAACCCTTTAAAACACACTCTTTCATTTCCCATATATTTTATGCATTTGCAAACACTATAACTAGAACTACCGTGCACAGACAACGCAACACTTTATATATTACTAAATATATATAAAGAAATGTATAATGTATTTATAAGGGATTCATGGCTCTTGCAATAATGGGCAAATGTGTACGTATTATATTACAGACGTGTCAACTCTGTCAGGGGAAGTGTGTATTTAAAATAGGCATAAAATATAGTTTTCCTTTACGGACACAATATTTTTCCCTAACCGCTGTCCAAAAATCCGAGCCTACTATTTTATGGACGTGGGGCATAAAGTAAAGCGCTTAAGCTACGTAAATAAGCTATCTATTTACCATGAAGCATTAGCAGGCACATTATTTTAGATACAATATAAGCAATATAGCGTAACTTATTTTCTTTTAAATAAGATATCTGAAATCCGTACTTACATGGTTACTCTTCGTTTATGCTTATCGCAGTATGGTTTTTGGTATCAGATAGGTGCGTAAGAAAAATATTGTCATAATTAATTACAAACTGAGCAACGAAATGCTAACTTACTAGAGGTAAAGTAAGTGTAAATACTATACTGCTGAGATTTTAAAATTACAGATATACAGATAGCACATCGATTAAGGGCGATTCCGTCTCAAGTGTGCTGTAACTCAGACAGTTGTTTTTTACGATGTTAGGGATGGCAAAAAGACCCATGTTATTTAATAAAGTATTTCATGCCCGACTTTCTGGAAAAAACCAGAAAATTTTTAGACGTAAA
>JAQFYC010001287.1:0-36579 GCA_034694165.1 Tomocerus mixtus | reverse complement strand
ACTGAATATTTTGAGCACCAATTTTATGGCACTATCTATTCGTAAAAATTTAATAATTTCGGGGCGCCCCGGGCGCCTGCGGCGCCCAGCGCGACGGAGCGTCGGGCGCAGTCGGGCGCCTTTTAGGGCGCCCCAGCGCGCCGGAGCGTCGCCTCGTCGCGAACTTATTCCACACCCGCTGTAAAAATGCTATGATTGTGTCTTCATCAAAACTATAAAAGCAAACTTCCCAAGTTAGCCTCTTGACATTATTCTCCTACCTGCTGCCTTTCACCTTACTGCGTTCTAACTTGCAAATATCATTATTGTTTTTACTTTTGCTTTAAACTTTAATTCATAGAAATACTATACTCACTTTTCGTTTAAACTTTCTGAGAAAAATAACCTAACAACTATGCATGTAATATATACTTGAAGCAAACTCGCCAAGTTCCTGGAGCACTTAAATAATATCTCTTCTTGTGTTCGCATAGCATATGAAAAGAATTGTTTTGTCAGTTTGCAATTAATAATTCTTACGTGGGTCGTTTCCTGTTTGTTATGCAGGAAAAAACAATTCTACCTAAGTGCTTTCCTGTAAAGTGGACATATATACTTATCTCAAAAAAATATAGCAGCGTATATATTTCGTAGATAATATATACAATGATAAGTTAGCTAGGAGCTAAATTACATATTTAGATAGTACTATATCTGTTTGTTTTCAAACGTAAGGTTTATTTACATGTAGTAATTGTAGATTTTATCATGCATACAATTTCGAGTAAGTATAGGTAATAAAGCTGTTTTACACTTTTACATCCCTTGTTTGTTTTCTTTGTAAAAATTCACGCAGTAAAATGCTGTTTGCAGATGCGTCGAATATTTGCATATGTTTAGAGGCTTGCAAACGCAGGAAATGAATAGTAAAGCATAATATTGACAATAATGACAATGGCATGCCGATACTTTGGTGCCTAATTTGAAGGAAGTTTTATTGTAGTTGATGGAATTAAATGATAAATTACCGGAGATGAATTGAAGCGCAGTAGATAGTGCAAGGAATAACATCGCCAAAATGAAAATGACTTCGGTTTTCGCATATGTATACTATAGCATACAAACATTTTCCTACAAATGGGAAGGAAACGTACTTACCATACACATAAGTAATATGTATGTATTGTTAGAGATGAAATAGGGAATGGTAATGGCAATGGAAACTTGTGAGTGAGCATAGTGATAAATGGCATTGACGTGGATTTCTGTTTGCACTGTGTGTCTTATTGTTAGCATTGCAAGAAAAAACTATCAGTTGACATCCCGTCTTCAATGTGCATGCACGTATAGTTTAGCATAGTGAAGTAAGGATAGAAGTTACCAGATATCCGGATTTGAGATGAATTGTAGACAAAACCCGAAGCACTGTGAGAGAGAACTCTCCAATAAATGGGGTTTATGCAAAATCCAATCAATGAAGTGACGATTGCAAAAAGCAATGTAATTTTTATTTTTCAAGGCTCAGGGTATATTAGTTAGTGTGTACGGAAAGAGTCGAAAAGATTTTTCCAAATATTGGCTAAAATGTGTCCCAATTTTTGTTCTTGTATATCTGGTAGTCTTAAGTGTAGTTGTATAAATAGGTAGTGTATTATGCCGCAATGTCTGCCGGTACTTTAGTTTTAGTTACTTTGGTTGTTGCAAGTGCGACGTTGGTAATGGTGTATTTGTATTGCACGTTGATGTTGATGCTGATGTGATGTGATGGCACGGCATGAAATTCTAGTACTCTGTGCCATGACACTATCCTTAAATCGCTCGATTTCCTCCAGCCATAAACTCTTATTATCAGCACATCCACATACTCTCACTCTACTGCAGACACTGTTTTTCTAATATTGCGTTCACGATACGATGCTCTTTTTACTCTAAGTAATAGGCAGATGTGCATATACCATAGTATATTACAGCAAATAAACTACCGTTGAAGTTACGTTGAACGGGCAAAAAAGTCAATATGTATTTTTTCGTTAATTCTCTCGGCCCATCGCCGCCTTCTCTGGTTTTTTAGAATCTGCTTTCGGTGAATTATTAAAGCTCCCTACTTTTCCTAACTAAGAAGGATTTCCACAAAATAGAACAATATCGCTTATTCTGATTCATAAATTACGAATTTCCAGGGAAAATGTGCCAAGAAAGAAAATAAAGAAACCGCTAGTATCAGCATAGTTAATAAGTAAGCGTATAGTTGTCATAATAATAATTGTTTTCTCTGCAAACTCGGCAGTTACAGACATATACAGTAATAACACGTAGGTGTCAACATAATAGATTGAACATGCATATTCTAGTACTGCTAGCATTTGTTATTATAAATAGCAAGTAGACTTGTGAAAAGGATGTTAGTTTTAACAACTGTATTTACATTACGTTGGGAAAGTACAAGTAAAATAGCATATGCTAAGTTAGTGTTAATGCTATTGTTTTTCAATAGTCGTGTTATTTCTCTGTTGGGTCTAATCTGGTTTTGTTTCTTTGTTTTCACAGGAAAGAGAGCCAGCTTTACTATGGAAGAGGAAACTGGAGGCTCCTTGATGTAGTAAATTCAAAGGAACGAGAATCAATGGATGTTTCTTAATTAAGCACAACAAAACAGAAAGTAAGTTCCATTACGAAACACACATCCTATCCTACAGTGTACAGTGTAATATACTGGAAATCGTAATCAGGTTACAAAGAAAACCATTGTAAGGAGTATAAACCAGTTCCTAGAAAATATAACCCAATGTGAACCAGACCGGAAACAGGACAGATACTCAGAGATTCAATAAGTAGGTATATATCCGCTGAGTAAGAGACAACTTAATTATACGACCAAAGCTTGAATGGAAATAAGATAAAATCTTAAGTAGGTAACTATGTACTTCGGTGAAAAACTACCTTTAAAGGAAACGGAAATATAAAATCAAATTCAGCAAAGTATCAAATAATGTATGCACCTATTTTACACTTTCTCTTAAAACATTGAAATTACATTTCGTTATATGTATGTTGCATTGCATCTTCATTTATTATAAGGTTGTTGAGTTAACGATTGTCTATCAAGTAAAATCTTGGGAAACATTTATTTAATCCTAAATCCCGTTTATTCTACGATCCAACTAGTATTTACAGATAATTTTGGAAATCTGAGAACTTGTAAATACAATTCATTCACAGGAAAATATTCTTCTATTCTGCGCGTGTAAAAAGAATTCTAAGAAGTTAAGTACTTAGAAAACTCCGATTACCACTAGTTAGTAGTGTTAGTGTGTTACCCGTAAAAACTAAGCCGAATTCAACAAAAGGAATAGAATCTATTTAACGTATGGTATCTTGAGGGAGTAAATTCATGGATGGATATGCATACAGTGCCCTTCAAATAGCTGGCTTGAATTTCACGTATAAACTTTCTCCTATTGCAGTATTACCTATCTACAATATACCTATGCAAAAAGCAAGCGCTAGCAGATATTTGGAGTGTACTGAAGGAATGTGCTCGTACGTGCTCTCTCCAATTTCTGCTACGACTGTATTCATTGCACTTCTGTAGCTAAATGAGACGTGTTACGTGTACCTATACAAATAGCTATACTCTTACAACTCCAATCTGGCCTTTACTTGTTTTGAGATTTCTAGCACCCGTATTTACTTTCATCTCATCCTCATCACTACACTTTACTAGACTAAGCATTAGAGATTTTCTATATCTAAATTGCAATCACGTAACTTTATAAATTACCTAAGTGGCAGTATCCGTATAAAGCTTAAAAGTAGCTTTAGTAAAGCAGCTGCTTCCGACATGCCATTTTCACAACCTGTTAAATGTAGTAAATAGTTAAAACCAGATCACTTGATCGTTCCTTATTTGTGCATTGGTATCTTAGCACAATAAATCTCTTTCGCTGTAATACTGTAATAGAGATGAACTATACTGGGGTAATTCACAATTGAGATGAATTCATACCCAGAATTTTCAAAAATGAGATGTCACACAGCTTAAGCTTAACTGTCTTTAGCCTATGAATATAATTATGTTACTTATGATAGGCAATAGGCAATAGGTACTTATAGCATCTAAAAGTAAGGTTTATACTGATTCCAACTATGCTCATAATACTGTAATTGCTAATTATTGTTCTGGGAGAAATTCTAAACGTGAAAATGATCGAGAAAAAGATTGAGGCACAAAGTAGCTCCAGGCTTACACTTGCATGTAATATAAAAACTTATGAGTTTTCTCTTTCGTCTTGGCTTGACATATTGGACGTAGTACTTCTACGTACTACTACCGGCTTTATATTACTTTATGTCGATTTACTATTTTGCATCTGCTCTTGAAACTTGATGCGTTTCTTAGAAGTTGTACAATTACTGTACTAGTATGTATAGGGAAGAGTACTTCGTTTCAAGAATGTAATCCTGTACATGTTTATATTTTCTAATAAAAGTTGAAATTGATCTTGTCCCAAAGTTTTACAGTGAACATTCATCTTTCTAGGAACGACAGGTACACTCTGATTTATATTTCAATGCAAGTTTTCGCCAGCACCTAAGTTCATACGTAACTAAGTAAGTGTAGTGTTAGCGGGAGTTCAGAACTCAATAAATTCTCATGTACGTCAGCATTGAAAATAGAACTAAATATTTTTTACATATGAATTCTGTTCTCTGATACCTGTAACCTACCTGTTTCATCATTGGCGTTTGACCGTCTTAAGCTTATTATTCACAAAGTCGTTATCCAATATATTACATTTAATCTGTAGACATAACACAACATATAAATGGTTAATGCATATTTCAATCTAAATAGCATAATTTCCTCATGGATGACATTCAAGCAATAATATCCAAGATGTATTTTTATTTTCTGGAAAAAATAGGCATTTCAAAAAGCAGTCGCCTAAAAGGCAAGGTCTAACTACTAATAATAATAGTATATAGTATACGAGTATATACTTCCGCTAACTCATCACAAGAAGAGTTTTAGGATATTTGTAAGTACTAGAGCAAAGAATTTTGTCTTGAAGTACAAATTGGATGTACATAGTAAGTTTACACCGTATTTACTTTGACAGACTGACACCGTGACATAACTATAAAATACTATACAAATATACCTACTTATTATAAACGAAGTTGCATTACCAAGCGGAATCCTTTCATTCCTACTTTGATAAAGCAACACTTCAACCACAAACAGAATCTCAAAGGATTTCCTCAAGAGTTTTACTTTTTGTTTTCAGATTTGTTTACGGATTGGAATCGTCTTTTGTCACCGAAGCTGCTAGCTCGTGTGCTCCGTATTTGGTTGTGAGGAGGAAGAAAGCGGAAGCTCGCTCCATAACATAAAGGAAGGAAGTAACTTTAACTCTCTAAACTGGTATTGACGTCTATATGTAAATAAACTGTGCTTCTGTCTCACACAAGCTTAGAAGACGCATATAATAGTCGCTGAAATACGTAAAGGATTCCTTGTTCCCTACTCTTCTCTTGCAATACTACAATCCAATTCTACTACCTATATACTTGTTACACACAAAAGGATTAAAGTATAAAGCAAAGGCACTTGCAACAAGAATTTCAGAAATACAGATATAACTTTGCTAAACTGGATCTGGAGCAATATCTGCGATTTCTTGTTCACATCTTCATGTTATCAAGTTACAACTTTATATTTGATAAGCTTATTGTCACTTGAGACTTGAGAGGAGGAAAAGGAAAAGGAAGTTAAACAAAGTATCTTTCACAAGGTACTTATTTGTGTTACATTATATGTCCCTGATAAATATGACCATTATAGTAAGCTTATAACTTTTCAAGCTTGTACATTGTACAAGAGGACATTATTAACTTGAAATATAGATAACCTATCCACTACTATTGACTTCATTATCCTATAAATATTCTCATAACTGCTAATACGCTTAGAGATACAGTACACATACCAAAATTATCCCTCTAGTCAAGTCAAGACAAGGAATACTACTATTAGTAAGTACTACAGCGATATCTGTATAAAAGTAGGTGTATATCCTATCGTCAATGAAAAAGAGTCCTACTTTATTCCCAAGAAAACTCAAGATATCCGAGAAAAGAATTGAAAGCTGATGTGATGTGATAACAGACAATTGAGCTGGTGAGTCTGGAGAAAAAGTGTTCGCCTTTGCAATTTCAGTCACTTGTATTGCATTGCATCTCTCTATAGTTTCCCTTTCCCCGCCTGACTTTTCCTGGTCTGGCCCGGACTGTGCCACATTCAATTCATAAAAAATAGTACATACTTTACTTACATTTACTATCGCGCCGACGTTTTCCCTATATAAGCTCCCTATCTTGTTCAAGCACATTATATGCAGACATATTCCCAGTTTCTCAGTAAGTAAAGTAACATTAGAACTCTAGCACATCACATCACAAGTACAAGTACAAGCCCAGCAGCCAAAGGAAACGAATCCCGTCAAAATTGAGAGTGCTGTTCTGTTTTGTCGTTTATTGATAGTTTTCAGGCTGACAAAGTTGTTCGACTGTGACTATAACTACTAGAACGCTATTCCAGAGCAGGGAACCCTATCTGTGGCACTTACTTTCACAAAACGACAACGTCATCCATAGAAGACGAAAACAAAGCACGCCAAACTCAATACTACCTGCATACAACTGTAATATAACAGGGCAAACATATTTCTGTTTGACATGACAGCGTCCCTAGACTGAAAACTCAAGTGGGTAACTTTACATACATACATATACAAGGAAAAACAATAAGTGCATTTACATAAGTAAGTACTCTGTATGTGTATACCGTTAGAGAAAGTAAATAAGGCCCTCATACCTATAGTATCTGTATTTGCGTTCTGAAAGCTGAAAGTAAACTAAACTAAAAAAGTTTTACTATTGAATTGTGAAAGGACATTCGGGATCCTGTTTTCTTCTCTTCCATTCACTTTTACAACTCTGTGCAGGGAACATTAGAGTCTAAACAGTGCAAGCAATTCCCATTCTTGCAACTAAACTACTAAAGCACTAAAGAAATCAGATCAGCGATTGATGTGACCTGACCTGAGTTGACTTGATTTGAGTTGACCGGTGAATAACAATAATATTCTGCTCCAGATTTTATCGGTATACATTCCAGAACCAAGACCAGACTCAGACAGACAGTTTAAAAGTTTAAGCCAAGTCAAACCAAGTGGGTTAGTATTTGGTTTTGGTTTGGTTATTACTATTACGTACATTACGTATAAGGAGGAAAAAAGAAGACCAATTTGAAAGATAAAGAGTTTAATGTTGAAGATATAGCGAAGACCGTTTTTACAAATGAGTGAGTTGGACTTATTAGAAATGAGGGATAGTACCGAACTGTCTTTTACCAGTTTAGCCATGGAGAATATATCTGGCGTCCAAGGAGGTATTCTGTTTCACCTAAAGGAAAACATATCAGGCAGCGCTCTCAATTCGATGAATATGAGCAGAGGCGGAGGAGATATGGATAATACAATTCCGGACATCATGCAATATCATCCTAATGTCAGCGGGCCGAGTCCGAGTTTGTGTGACCATTCGAGTATTTACAATCTGGGAGATCGCTACAAGCGGGTCCATGGCTACATTGCCCTCCTCGTATGTCTCTTTGGCGTCGTGGCCAATATCTTGAATATGATCGTCCTGACTCGTAAAGAAATGCGGACGCCGATAAATCTCATGCTCTTCGCTCTGGCCCTAGCCGATCTTCTTATCATGATCGAGTATATCCCTTTTGCTATTCATATGTATGTGATTGAGATGCCGCCGGAAGAGAGATACTCCCTCAACGCTGCACGCTTCGTTTTCTTCCACACGCATTTCACACAGATTCTTCACACCATTTCTATTCAACTGGTAAGTTTCCCTCAAATACTTATATAAACCACATAGCAAATAAATAGTATTACCATTACCTATGTAGTAAAACTATATTAACGTAATATCTTTGTAACAATTTCCCTTTCCCTGTGTAACTTTTGTAAGTTATATAAGCAATAATACTAGTAGCTATGTATGTATAGCTAAGTAGTGTTGAATAGTTGAATTCCCTCTCTGTGCTACATATTTTGCCACATAAAGCAAAACTTTACTTTCTACTTACTTATTACCACGTAACCTAACCTACCTATACTACATACAGATTAGGACGTAGGTAACGTACTTTTATTATTGCCATTAAGTAGGTTAATGGCACGGGCGGTTGCGGTTCCATGGCATGCCATCCCATTTCAAATCTTAACTACTGTGTATGTATATGTACTATATACAACTGATGACTACAGTCAGTCTACATAGCAAAGCATAACTGCTAAGCTACCTTGTCTGGCCTGACTTCCCCTGCCTTGCCTTGTTGTCGAGTTGGTTCCTGGAATGCTAATAAAATATATTATACCCTGTAGGGACCTTCATAGCGCTTTTGTTAGTCATTTCCTATTATTTTTCCACAAAATACCAATTCTGAGCTGTAGAGAAAATGTTTTGTATTCAAAGGGTGTGGTGTGTTTGTAGATATGTCATATCATATTATTTTCTAAAGAATACATCTGCTATGTATAAATATTACGGCAATGTACAAATATTTAGATAAAATTCAACACAAAATGCTCGATACACAAGGCGCTATGCATTAAATACACTGTAATCTTAATTAATGCAGGTGTGCATGCTGTGAATATATAAGAAATAGAGATACAATGTGGGCAGGTGTAATTTACAATGCCTTTTCTCCCACTGTCACTTTAAAATGGTTAAATAGTCGGACGCACGGATTTCGTAAATGTAGTAATTACTATGTATGAGTACCAGAGTTTCATTGGCTAAGATTAAAATAAGATCAATCGCTTTTGACTTCTTTTTTGTGGTGACACAGATAACCTAGTTTTTTATTAATTATGACAGTGAAAGTGGGAAAAAGACCAAAAGATGAATGTGCATTAATTTCTGGGCCGTTCTGTGCTTAAATTACACCATGAAAGACTAACCATCTAAAAGAGTAGATGAAAGCAATTACTATAATATATTTTAAACTAATTTTCAGCGGTATGAATTAAGAATTTCCGATAATTATTGTATTTTATCATCATTTTGTAAATATATGAATTGCAGACACTGTCGATGGCAATCTGGCGTTACGTAGCAATCAGATGTTCAAACCGAAGCTCGTCATTCTGCACATTCAAGAGATGCGGTCAAGTAATTGCAGCAGCATACATCTGTCCCTTGTTCTTATGCATACTCAATTACCTGTACTTCCAAATTGACGTCAAAAAGAAACTATTTACCAATTTGCTGCCCCCACTTAACGAATTTGACATCAAGGATACAAACAAGCTGGAGATGGTGACCAACCTGTGTACATTGCTGAAACATCACATTGAATGCAAGACGAGAGAAGTTCATCTTTACAGTGTTGGCGTGAGCGATTTGGCTACTGAGAACGAATTTCTCCACAAAATGCATTTTTGGACGTTCTCCGTGTTTATCAAACTCATCCCGTGCATCGTCCTCACGTTCTTCATGTGCTGGCTCGTCAATGTAAGTGCAACCCAAATCCAACAGACTTTATCTCTTTTCTTTTTTATGTATGTGCCTACGTGCAATGCAACTTTCTTATCATATTTAGTGTAACTGTAATGTAAGTATCTGTATACCTTTAAGATCTTTTACTCCATTCCACTCTTCTTATTGCTGGTACTGGTATGGTAGCTTTTGTACGTGTAGTCTAAAACTCCTAAATCAAAGAATGCTTGATGTCGACCTGCTAGCCATTATTTAAAGTACCTACTTAAACTATATGCCTAAGTATACATTAGGATGACCTATTACATATAAGCATAACTGCTCGCACAAGTCTTATCATAATGGCAGGCTTTGTCTCAAAACTTTGAGACTTTACTTAAAGGTATTCTATAAAAATTGAACTATCAACATCAACTACAGACTACAGAAATATATTGAGCAAAAGAAAGAATGGAAATGAAAGAGTGACTCTTCAACATTCAAGCTCTACTTTCTTATTTCTTTGCTTATTGTTAGTGCCAAAACTGGCACATTATTTTTGTACATGACACTGCATTGTAGACAGCGAAGGAAAGAATATACGGGGAAAAAGTATCTGTGTCATGTCAGGAAAACTTACGGCTAAATTTGTGGAGCTCATGATTCATATAATAATATTATCTAACTATTATAAAGCGAATATAATGTCACACTGTTGTGACCTGACACATTCAATTTTGTAGTGAATTAAATATTTCCAGGGTTTCAAAGTTTTCTCTAGAAATTCTGAAAAAAAATTCCCATTGGGGAAACTAGATTAATTTCTGAAATTAATGACATTTCTTTTGTTTGCGTATTGTTGGAGCAGTGAACACTTGCATGTGGTGTACTGTACTGCATATAACTACTCGTACTTATGTACGTAACCTAAATTGAAAACCCTGTTTACTTTACTTTGTGTCAAGGAACTTTTGTACTTGAAACTTTTTGTACCACTTTACCGATATTATTTTTATCTATTCTAAGGTTTTTCCCCTTTGGAAAACTTATAGCTACCTATACACAATATTTGTACAGCTATAAATAGAAAACAGAAACAATGTTATCCATTATACTTATCACTAGCAACTACTATTGAACAGAAGTGCATTGTAAATACTTGATGGAGAAAGTGAGGAAAAGTGGATTGGGATGGCATTGTTGAAACTTTTTGATTCGAGTGGGTGTGCTTATTTATCCAATTCATAAAAGGAAGAATGGAATGTTATACTAGTTTCCTTTGATATAAATGCAATCATATGAGATTACAATACCTACACAGGGAATACAGAACATCTTGTAATTCTGGTATTGCATCATTAACACCTTTTTCAAAGTATATAATATGTTGTATAAGTTGTTTAGCAATGGAAAGTGGAAGCATGCATTGGACGACCTTTTCTATCTGTATAATAGTGTAATCATACCAAGGCCATTTAACCATACGATAGGTATAGACATTATCCCCATATATACATTTAGACAAACAACCTTTCCTTACGTTGGCAAACCAAAATTCGCTGAAAGAAAATAAAAAGTGTTACAACTTACTACAGAGAGAAACATATTGTATTATAGCATTGGAAGATATTGCAGTGTCTACTTACTCTTTGCCTTTGCCACATATAAGTTGGAATCACTCAGCTAGTTCACTAAAATCTTCCTTACTTTAACCCTCTTTTATGTACTCGACGAAAGTTAGCCCTAAGGGAAAAATTAAGGTTTTGCCATTACGCCCGCCTTAGAAATACTTTTTCAGATGTACTTTTAAAAGTTGTTTAGCTGAGTATATAGTTCACGTGTTTGTGCGTTGTGCGTAGTATGTATGTAAGTCGCAGGATGATAAACTCCACCAGCCACATGTTGTCTTAAGTCTTAAGGAAATATGCCAAGATTATGACAACATTAACGTTTTCTAAACAAATTGCTTTCCTGGTTGCGAATTAATTGGCTTATAATCCCACTGAAATTTTACAATTTTTTGAATTTTTTAAGTCAAATCAAGCAAACTAAATTAGTTAAGCACCCCACTAAAACTAGTAACATTTTTTCTATCGCCAAAAGCTGTAGAAAATGTCGATAGAAAATTCTTGCACCACTTTGCCATTTAAGTAACTTCATTATCTAGCTGGTTATCTCTAGCCAGTGAAAAGTAGAGTGTGGAACCCAAGGCTGAGGGCGTTTTAAGCCTTAGACATAAATTCAACTGATGTAAGTAGACACACATATACATACATAAGTAATGCTGGAAATGGAAACTGGCAGTATGCCTTTGACCCACTAGCAATAAAATGACTATTACACACTACACATAATGATGCTTTCTCAGATTACACTTAAAGCTCTTTAGCGTTGTATGTATAACATAGCTGGATGCTATCTTGTCATCTACGTTTTACGCACATCAATATAAATATGTAGCTTCTCATAACCATAACATACCTCAGCGTTGTATGTATGATTCTACGAGTCCAGTGGGTGTACAGAATAAATAAAGAAAAATACTCACCAAATAAAATGATTTTCTAAAGAAAACATTATCTTTATAGTGTTTACCATGAATCATTAGCTGCCCCATTTAGTTCAGCCTCAGTCATAAGTTATAAGTAGCTGACTCTAGGTAAGTAATGTATGTGGACAAGCCAAAAAGAGAAATATCACAGAATGCAGTTTGATCCTTGACGTGGTCGCTTGGTTTGTCGTTGTTTACATTGTACACAATACTTATTCAGAATTTTGTGCCTTATGAAGGTTTATCTCTTAGAGAATTTGGCCTTGTAGGTTTTAGGTCAGCACGGTGGGACTGTGGCTGTTAGTGTTACTGCATAAGCAAATAAAAGATCGCCGCGTGTTGATATATTAGTTGCCGTATATTTGCATACTTAATGTTGTTTACAGAGGAGAAGAGTCACAAAATTGGAATGGAAAACAATTATTAAGGATTATATATTGTAGTATGTGCAAAAACTTGTTTGCATGCTATCCACAACACATTAAGCCCCTTATATTAGTCTAATATTACTATTAGTAGCTGACAAGTGACGTTAATTAATTCACCTACATTAATTTAATGAAATAGGAAATGCGTGTGTACATAAGTATTACAAGCCAAACCAGGCCAGGCTCGAGGAAAGAGTGTGAAACTTTAAGTATTTAGGAGACTTATTACTTGGTAGCTTGCTACACTTGGCATGTCATATTCACATTATGATTATTATCGAAGCGAGGGTGACAATGAAATGACGTTAACAGACCATAGCGTACCATTTACATTTGACTTAACTAAATTCTTATTAGACGTGACTTAAGACTTTTAGTCTTGACACTTTTACTGTGATAATAAGGTTGTATAGTTGTAACTCTGTTTTATTGTTCACTTCAACTTTTAACGGGTAATACAAATTGTTTATGTTGTCTTAAGTTTTACATAAATACATAAAGATGTTGACATCATTCTTGACTTGACATAAATAATGTAGAAGAACTTTGACATACGGCGTACCTCATGACGTCATGCCTCATATTTTTAGTTTATGTACTGTACCTACGTATTATATGTACATCGGTGCTTATGACTTTCCTTTACTTAATTTTAGCTGGAAAAAAATCTTTATCTTATTATTATATTTTGTTTTAAATACACACAATGAAATAAAGAGTTGATTGATGAACTTTCTTCGTAATACGTACATTATTCAGTATACTTTATAATTTTTACGGCTATAAAAGTTGGGGATAATTAAGTAATTTGTGAAGTACGGATTTTTTCATTTTCCCTAGCAATTTCGTGAATGGTTATACAATTACAAACGGAAAATAGTTACGAATCAACCTGTAGACACTGCTTACTTTCTCCGGGTAACCAAACAGATGTGTTATCGTATGACCATTTGAACTTTTTAATAAATGAACTAACCTAGGTGGGAATTTAGGTAGGGAGATTTTAATAAAGTAGCTTCAATGGCAGTAGTCATATATTTTGCTAAATAATAAAGTTGACTCCTTGATCTCATGTTGTTTTGAGATAAATATCTGCATAATTAAAAGTGTTCCAAGAAGGAAGCACAAAAGGTCCTTTACAAAACTCCTATAGAAATAATGTATTACATAACTTAAAGAAAGCATTGCTACGCCGGATATTTTGCAGAAATGTTAAAGTTACACAATATAGTTAGTTATTTATATGCAAGTTTCACTTGCATCTATTAGTATACCTATGTACCATTCCAATTGGAAATGCCAACAGCTAATGTCAGATCAGGTAAAGCTGCTGCTGTAGTTATGCTGGCTGTGATGCTGCATGGTGCCACAGAATCCGTGATGGAATTAATTTAGAATTTAGAATTTAGACTGCTATGGTATTTTGTTTGTAAAATATTTGCTTTCTCCGTCATTCTATCTCGCAGCTGGCGTGGCTTGAGAATTTCATATTTCAATGCAATTTCGATATCTGAGTGCAATAATATTTATAATATATACGTTATACGTTTTGACAATAATAATTTTCTCTTCTCTGACTGTTCACTGGAAGCGTAAGAGCCAGTGGTGTCAGTAGTCATATCTCAGGGCAATAGTACAAAGCAGCAAGGAACCAAAAGTGCGCGGCCCTATTTTCATCTGTAATAAAAGAGCTATTGAGTGAAAAATGTGTATATTTCTGTGCATAAATCAAACAGCGTGTCAAATTTAGAGAACATCCCTGTGGAGCTTTGTGGTTTTCCGCTTCTGATTCTGATTGCGTTTTCTAGCTGAACAGTCACCGCACTAGACTAAGGCCTAAGCAGACCACGTTTATATAAACGCTTATTATTCGCACTCTTATATGTTGGTCGAGCGAAAGTTGAACGGATATTTGTCCTCCGGCCTCTGGTATTCGCTGTTATATGTACAAATTTCTACCCTTTTGGCATAACTGTGCGTGCAGTGTTACTGACAGTATACACGTGAGTATAAGTCATAGGCACAGAGTTTGACTAGGCACACTGTGCTCTACTGGGGCTAGTACTTATGTTTCAGAAACACTATTCGCGATAACCATATCCATTTGTAACGTGTAAACTAATTTGATAGAAAATTTAATGCTGATTTCAGTGATGCATGCAAAATCTGACACAATGCGTTTGTTTGGAAAGACATCTTGTTGGAAGTGGTTTAACATTTGATAGTTGTATTGTCTATATTCTATTCAGCTAACACTCTAGCAAAAGTCTAACAAAAGGCATGAAGTTAGAGCTTAATAGCTATTTAGCATGCCTATCATTAGATGCATCAGCACTGCTGTTAATAACATAAAATTTTCTATCAAATCAGTTTAAATTACTCATTCACACGAGTTTATTTAGTTTAGTTTTCGGTAGTCACTGTGCCTACGACATTTAGTGTAGTAATAATGGTAGCTGGAATTTCATGCCGGATTCGTTTACGGGAAAGGGAACCTGTGAGACGTGAGCATTAGCGGTGTGGCTGCTGTGGCATGGCATTAGGAACATATTCGTAGAATAGAATTACCATTACCTAGTTAGAAACCTGAGACTAGGTGTTAGATTTAATTTAAATTAGTGACCTAAAATTTTTAATAGCTTACGCTACCTGCGTCATATACGAAAGTTTTTAAAAATAAAGGATTTAGGTACCTACTCTGTTAACGGGTTGCATACATAATATATAATACTAACAACACATTGCCAGGCACGTGTTTAAATTATTTTTCGGTGATATATCCTGTACTAGGTACATGGTTACAATAATGTAAGATTATTTCTGCACGCGCAGGTATGTATGGACTTGCTGTATTAAGCATTACACGTACCTTAGTATTGGTGTGTATCTATTGCTATACTAACTGTCACATTCAAGGATTACCATTACGTACACTCAGATAACGCTTTCTATTTATGTATTCATTCATATATATGTTACATTACATTTTAATATTTAAAATTAGGTGAATGAACAGATACGTAAATAGAGCAGAAACTATTCGAATAAAAGTAATGGGGAATTAGAATGTACATAGTACATACACAATGTCATGTTGTCCAATATAATGTAGGAATGAGATGTCAACCTTCGTCTTCCCTTTTAATATATACGCACACTTGCACCTCCAACCTTGGATCATCGAATCGGAATTCATCCTTTTGAAAAAAGTTTCTTGGGGCGATTACACACATTATGTACTCCTAGAAGTATCAGTATATCTTTACAATTATATTGTACGAATGGAGAAATACGACAGAAAATATTTGCTACTTTCTAACTTTCAAAGGACTCTTTCGCCTTGTTATGTAAGATCGCGTAGGAAGAACAGAATAGACAATTTACTGGTACAGTTGCGAGTTGCGAAATCTACATCGTTCGATTCTGGTTCATCATTATCAGAAATATTTTAGTGATTTTGTAATTTAATGAGTTCGGGAAAAAAGTAGAAGCAATTGCAGTGCACTTGATAATGAGTACATATAGTAGGTACAGTAGGAAGCTGCATCCAGCATCGGGATAAGCCAGAAGACAAAAAATGGCAAAAACTGTTAGTATTTGTAATTTTCGATCAATTTTATTTTATTTCTACATAATTTAGGTCTCAAAACGGCTTAAAGAAATGTCAAACCCCTATGAAACCCGTTACGGTTAGGCTACTCATGATACAGTATGAGCAATTCTCAAATTGGCTATTTTACATTAAGAAATGTAATTCTGGTTACTGTGGAAGTTCGGAAGTGCTTCTATGATGGCAATACAAGTGCTCTTGAATCTCATCTGAGTAAAGCAGTTTTGATGATTCTTTCCTAACTTGAGCGAGTTTCTATTCAAAATCATATCGTAAGTCTGCCAAACTCATTTTTATATGGATATGAGTACAAAGTGAATTGTGTGGCTGGCTGTTTAATAATTTTTCCATATCAATACAGAGAGCTGCTTGAAGGCAAGATTGGTTTGAATATGTATGTAAATGTACTATATAAGATAAAAGTAACCTCAGATATACTACTGTAGTAGTTCATGATTATGCCCCAAGAATAGTGCATGATATACTATATGTATATATTTTACCACAAATACTTGGAAACTGTCGGTTTATTTCACTGAAGTTAAATTTTCTTTCATTTCTCTTTTTCCTACTCGTAAGTAATGGAACGAGATTTTCTTTCATCATTGGGAAAGGCAGCAACAATCGAGGAATGAAAGAAGTTCAAAGATCTAATTTTCTATTTCTTTTGCCACATGCTTAATATGTTAGCATACCTGTTTCCTTCATAGGTTTGAGCAGATCTGTTTATAGGTAGAAAGAGTACTTCACTGCTCAAATGCCTCGTAAATATAATTTCCTTTGTCAATTTTAAGAATTTCTTTTTGAATAAAAGAAAACATCATTTCATTTCAATATTAAATGCGATAACAATAATTTCATTTGTGATTCTTTGGCTGACTGTTTAAATTATGTCTTAGAGATATTTCCTCTTGACCCCGCTTCTATATACCGATGATCGTGGTAAAAGTATATTATAATATGCGGTAAAAATATTATACACTCGTATTGTATATAATGTTACCACCAAACACTTTTCGGGGAATCAAAAAAGTACCACGTAAACTCTGCTTTTAAGCGTCCTTCTTCAGAAATTTGTTGTAACAATTTTAGGTAAGCCTGGAAATCGACAATAAATATTTATATTTACGGTGAAAGCAGAAAAAACAGATTTTATAAACTACGATTCCGATATTCCCAAAAAGGCTTTAATATTATTGTAGACAAACAATATTTCCTAGAAGAGAAATTGTTGACAAATGATAAGTTTATAAGCTAATTATGTATTCAGTTTAAAGCACTATCATAACAATATGCTAGTAAATAGTTAAAATCGCGGAACAGAGTTGATGAGTAAACACTGTGTCCTAAAGAATATTCTCATTTAGGAGTAGCGAAACAAAAGCCTTGGATTTTAATGGACTTTTCTACGAAAAATCAGCGTTTGTGTTCAGTTTTTTAACCAAATACCCAGAATATAAGTCATATTCTCATACTAAAATAAAGCTTTTTTAGGTTTACCATTTGCTAAGAATTCTCTTTTCACAGATTGCTGTCAAACACTCTTGGAAAAGAGTAGCACACAAGCTGCCAGATAAATAATTAATATAATAGAATTATGTAACATAACCTTTTGAGCTCTGTAATAATGGCACAACAATTCCTAGTAGCGAATCCTGACAACTAAATTCATATGTACGTAGGCTCTTTCTTTGCAGATTTTCTCCTTCCGTTTCTGTTTGTCTTTATATTATGCTTTTTGTACTGTTTGTCTTATTCACCATAGACATCGCATTACCTACCTTAGAAGACATGTAGGCTAGCTACCTAACATTTCCACATAATTTGATTTGTTGAATCTTTTTGTTTTTTGTTTCTACTTCTTAGTATTCTAAGACATCGAACAAAAGACGTTGTGCACTCTACTAATGGATATATTTTACTTACCGTTTAGAGATATAAATATATATAAATCGTATATGTACAGCTATAACTAAATAAATAAGAAATAATGCATTTGCTTTCTCTGACTTTCTCAATAGACAGACAGCAGAATTTAGAGAAAATTAGTCAAATCATACAAATGGAAAAATTCAACGAATTATTCGAAGATGATACCAGTTGAGAGTTGCGTTACTTTTTCAGGCAAATAATTTGCTTTATCGCTAATAAAAAAACATGCCAAAAAAGGCTGGATTCTAATAAATATTTAATTTTTATTCCATTTGAAGTGCCCATGAGTATCTAATATCCATCATGCAAATAATGAAGAATTATTTCGTATATATTATTTACTTGATTTATTTTTTTAAGTTCATTAAATATGTATTCTTTATAAAAGAAATATCACATAAGTGAAAGCTTTTAACCCTATGAAGGTAAATATATATTTCCCACTACCTGGACTTATTAGTTATGAGACGGAATACGTTGTTATTTATTTAGTTTTAAGTAGCTACTTAAATTAAAACTTAACTGTAGCTATTATTTATTAAAGTAAACTCTAAAAATATTCAAATATTCATGTCAGAAATGGCGGAAAACGCGTCTTTAAATCGAGGTTTTAGAATCTTGCATAATGTGCACAAGCAAAGGCTTTTTATTTGGTTCATACTAACATTACATTTATAAATTGAAGGTACCTGACACGGCTCTCTGGCTTGAAAGTGGTTTTGATGAGGTAAGTACTAATGTACTAACAATACGCACTATATTGTGTTGTCTGCTGAAGACTATAAGTAGAACACTACACCCATAGAATCATTTCCTCTTTCTGTACTTTTCCAAACAGACCCAATGTGTAAATTCCAAGTGCACAGTATGTAAAATGTGTGTCTGCTACATGCCAACCCAGAAGACAATTCCTATCTTATGTCCGTACATCGACAGTTTAGTTATTTTTGTAGTTAAGTAGCTGATATTTGTATTACTTTGTAAATATGTATGTTCCGCTACTAGTTACGTTACACTCGTATAAAAATGAGTACCGTTAGCTTGTAATAGTTCTTCGTAACTTCGTATTACTGGAGATGATTTCTTTACAAGATTCTTAGAAGAGTCTTTATTAGCCGTGTATTTCCCTTGCAAAACACTGAAACAATATCTACATTTCTAGTTAATTCGAAATCTCCCCAGTTACACAAACCCCAGTTCTGTTGCAGAGCTAAGTTATGAAGCTTTATAATCCTTAGTTACATGATGAAACATGAGGGATAGTATCAAATTCGGAGATGATGGCATGAGTACAATATCCTACTTACCTCTGTAATGCATTTGTACAGTTTCTGACGACAGCACTGTCATTTAGTATTTAGAATGACTCGGGCTTAGGAAGCTGCTTACTTAAGTTTTCCTTTTAACTTAAATGAAACCAACGCTCTTAAATAGCATACATCAATTCGACTGTAGTTTGGTGAACAATAAACCTATTACTCTCTTCCATGAAAACGTTCTGCTTTATTTTTCATTTCTGAGAATATTACCAAGAGACACAATTTATTTCCACTGTAAGATGATATCTCACTGACTGGCTTAACTTAAATAAAATGTAATACCTTATGACCAGAAGCTAGCTTCAACTTATGTATATCAGAATTCACTACCTCGTTATTAACGAAAAAAGATTTATTCTTTAGTAGTCCTTAAAATATTTACTCTTTATAGTATAATAATGTAGGTATTCATGAGTTATCAGGTGCAAGTGTAATTTATTACTATAACTTTATTTGTCTTTTGTCCTTGTTTTCTAGAACAGTAGTACTAATTAATATAACATAGTTATTCATTACAATTTAATACAAATGCTAATCAAAATCCCTATGAAGATAACCTGACAAAGCAGTAGTGCAATATTTGCATATATTACAAGTATATGCAATTTTCGTGCGAATTATCCGAATCCGAGACAGTTACTATTTTAATGTTATTTCATCAATGCAATGGTGTCCTATAATATGTAGTATATGATATGTATATGACGTTTCTTCCCTATACGAATTTCAATTGATGCAAGGTATAGAAAAATCAATCGATACTTTGGGAAGCCAAAAATACTTAAACTTTAACATCAAGCTCAGAAACTCTGTATGCAATACGTGCGTAACATTAGGATGTATGTGTATTGTTTTATATTTTGGGAATCATTTCAGTACTTTAAAGGCTTTATAGTCAAAGAAACTTCAAAGATATGTGAAGGTTAAGCTAGTAAGTAAGTACTTAGGATTAGACATTCTCTTGAGATCAAAAGAGAACGCCAGGAAAAGGAACTACAGAATAATGGGAAATCAAAGCCATGCAGGTTAAACCAACCAATAAGTACGGTCATGCAATAATTAAGGATTCCGGGAGGAAGGAAGGGCTTATGGCGAGGAAAGTTGAGATGAGAGAGAACCTTTTAGTTTTAGTTTATCGAGATTGAAAGTCTCCCTTTGTGTGGCTAACTTAACTTACGTACTACCTAGAACATAAAGTACTTTGTTCCTTTAATTTCGTTCAACATTCTGCAAACGACTGCCAAAACCAGTCCATTTACTTTCCCCGTTCCTAAGTCTTTGGGTACAGTGAAAGGTTTTCTGGGGTCACAGAGGTCATTATTCAGTCGTTCCATCCTGTACTTTTATCCCATTATCTGTATTTACAACTTACAAAAGGAATTAGTAAGCTCTCTGAAATAATTAATGAATAATTACAACTCACAGTAGCACTTCTTTGTCTAAAATCGTAAACCACAGTGTTAAAGTGAATGAACCTGAATAATTCTTAATTTGGCTACTTTGTTCTCAATTGTCAGAATTAGTGTCAAAAATATGTTGTAACTTCCGGAAAACCACTAACAAATTGTAAAGGCAAATGTGTGAATACTGGGAATTAAATAGTATAGCGCTAAGTAGTTTTGTTTTGTATTTAACCCTCAGTATTTAACAAGATAATATGCCACCTACATAAATACATGAATTAAAATCAGTGCATGCAAGCTTAAATACCCCTCTTTCTCCGTGGTCACTTATCTAAGCATTGGGGTTGCTGTTACAAGCTATTTAAATCACATATGAATCAAAAAATGTATTCAACATCATTTGTTTTGACTATGTTTATGAACAAAAGGAGTTAATACCTATTTAGAATTTTCCAGAATATCTGGCATATCGATTGTAATTTTGACAAGATTACTTCCATACAGTACAATATTTATAGTGCAGGAAGGAATTTGTCGGACGGAACATCACATTCCCTGCTGCCACTTCGCTTCGTGTGTAATCTATTAACCTATAACCTAATAAAAGTCAAATAAACTTCAATGCGGGCACAATTAGTGCAGTAAAGGAATTTTAGCAGGGTGTGTTTCTTCCGAGGTGATTTCCAGTCTATGCGATCTTAAGTCCGGCGCGATTTTCCTTCCGAATACCCAAAATTTTCCGCTGTTGACGGATTTGTAACTTATGTAATATTAAAATTATTTTTGGGCATAAGCAAGTAGTTAGTTATGAGTGGAAAATATTGTAGCCTGCGATTGAGATGCTTATATATTCTGTATGCAAAATAATAACATAATATTTAAGTATTAATAACAATGATGTTTTTCTTGCAAATTAGTTTCTACCCACCTACCTTACCAAGAATTCTAACTTTGTTTATCAATGTTATTAAAATTCTTGTGTATTTATTCAGTAAATCGATGCGATGTAAGTAGACAAACAATGAAATTGAGTTAAATAGGTTAAGACTAAAGACAGGATGGGGCAGAGGTAAAGGCAGTTACCGTTTTATGGGAAAACCATGGACTCTATGTTGAGAAGGTCTCTAGGCAGCTTTATGTAAATACGTCAGTTAAAAGGAATGTTGAATTTCTCTTTGTTTTCTTTCGCTGAAGTGATTCTTGCAATTTGCCGAAATGAAATGTAAGCATTATCTCGGCAAGCTTTTCCTACTTGTCTTTCTTAGGATGAGTGAAGTATGACAGAAGGAGGAAAACAATACAAAATGTACAATGAATGTATCCAATGAGAAATGTTAAGGCAAACAGCCTTCGGAAACCGCATTATTCAATACAATACTTACCTAACTAGGGATACAAGCCTTCAAACCCAGCTACCTTAACGTCTATTTCATTATACCGTATTTTCTCACTTAATTCCTGTGGGTAACCAATAACCACATCTTTACCAAATAAACTACTTAGCTGATCCACGATAATTTTGTTATGAAAAGCGACTAAAGTATATATGTAAAAGCAGTCATTCATCTCAAAGTTAAAAATAAAAGTCCTGAAACACCTATATAAATAGTATTTCCGCATTAATTCCATTCTGTTTCATGTGTAGAGTATACTGACATTGAACTTATTATATGCAACTCTTAGGGCAGCGATAAAAGTCAATTGCATAACTCGTCCTGGGGGAGTTAATTGGGAACACACGGTAGGCTTTTGGAGCCCTAGTTTTATTTTGATTGTTACAAACGAAAATTAATAATTTCCTTTACGTTTTAAAGAGTTAATATGTAATCAGTTATGCCAAAAACAGAATGACGTCTTTTCAATTTTGCAAAATATAATAAAGGCAAGAAAGCCAATAATCTTCTTGCATGTTTTCCCAAATGTGCTACATTGTTTCTGTCACAGGTTTTCGTTGGTCCATAAACAAATAGTCCCTTTGACCAAGCAAAGGCAAAACTAATAATACAATATGAAACACTTTCTATTTGTCGACAAGGAGAGTAATATCGGTAATAAATTGATCGCATGCAAATTTCGATGTTATGTAATATATTGCGGTACGGTGGGTGGAACTATAAACCTATGCAAATATTAAAATATTTAGCCCTACACTACGCATTGAGCAGATCGTGATCGTGATACTTCCAAATATAGAATGTATTTACTAACAATAAGTACCAACCAACTACGCATTTTATTACTTACCTGCCCCAACAGTGACAAATAAGTATTCCAAGGGCTTTCACTTATACCATAAATACGAATAAGTAAACAAAATGTCAGTCATCCACTACCCTTTTAAAATACTACATATAATTACAATACATGTGTTGTAGTAGTAATATTAAAAGTCAGCGTGTTTTAAATCGTACTACTAAGTAGTACGGCTTAAAACAAACGTACATTCAATATAAACTGCAACATAAATATGTACACCCACATGCAGATGGAAAACGTAAGTGGAAACTGAAAGAAAGTCATTTCTACCGATTTGTGTATGCAAACTACTGTAAATGCATATTCTGGGAAAGAATAGAGGAAAGGAACTACTGTTGGAAATTTATTTAATTTCTTGTCTTCCACGCTCCTATGCCATGGTTAGAAAGCCTAGAAAGCAACAGTTGAAATTACGAGAGCAGGATGTGCGATAAAGGAAAATAACCCGAAAACTAGTAAAATGTCACGCTTTTCACTCGAGATAATCTAAAAGCCAAATATTTGCTCGTTCTGGAAGGGGTGAAAGTGAAGTGTTACCACTCTACTTATATAGAAGTGCCAGTATAGAAGACCCATTTAGCTGGATAAACATTTAAGTGGAAGTGTCCTATTTGCAAGCAGTTGAGCAAAGCTTTGCAAATGAAAAGTCTGCAACGCAATCTAATGTTGTTTTGACCCGTAAACTAATTCTACTGTCACTAATAATATTACAACGAAGTAAACACATGGAAATTGTATGTAAAGAATATGTTTACGACTTAAATACGTACAATAAAAAGTCGAATCTTTTTTGGGCGAGTACGTATTATTGAAAAATATGAAAATCAATTTTTCTCCATAATATCCAAGACTTTCAGAGGATGAAAGTATTGTAATTGGGAAATTCTTTACCTACCTAAAAGCTTACACATAAAATGATCAATTCTTTCTTTAATGTGTAAGACAATGCTAAAGCGTAGAGTTAAAATGTGGAAGTTACAACAGAGTAGATCAAACGGGAAAATCCTCTGAATAATCCTCTGAAATTGGAAAGCGAAAGTTTGTTTTTTACCGAGCAACTTTCGAGATTTACAATCAAGGAATGCTATATACCATAATGACTTTTCATTATGCATAGAATAGGTTTGTAATGCATGTAATTTTCTGTAGCGTGCATTGATTCTTGAATTGAAATATGCAGTTCACAGAAGAAATACTTGCTCTCTAAAGGTATAAATACTAGTACCTTTGTAACGGTCAAAATCATGAACTCGTGATTATAGTGGCATCACCAACATGGAATTAGTGATGTATAATAATATATTTAGAATTGGATTTGCCAATCACAAGCATTCGAAGCAGTGCCAGATGAAATTGAAATTAGTATTCAATTATTTAAGTTAGTTAGTACTACACAAGTGCAGGTCAGTGTACTGTTGTACATGTGTATTGTACCTATATATGATTATTATCAATGCATTTACTTGTAATTAAATAGATAAATCTGGAAACAATGTCGACAACGTCGCTTGCACAAATAGATACGTAAAGAGAGAAGAGAATTTATGTTGCTGCAAATAACATGTAATTGATATTAGGGAAAACAAGGAAAGTTGAAATTTCTCGTAGCAGGGAAATGTATAGATTTAGGTCCTTATGCATGTTCTGAAATAGTACAGGACTCGCTAATTAAAGTTAATAGTAATTTGCGAATGAATTTTCCACGAAACGGCCCCATGGTTTGGGAATTCTGGTTTGGAACTTCATTTGGTTGTATTGGTAAACGCGAATGATAGCTATGCCTTCAATTCATGCAGAATAATTACGTGTCTTGTCTAACAACGTACAACAATGCGACGGGCGTTTGTTAATAGTTCAGTGGACACGGACTTTAATTACTACATTCCATAGTGCTTCCCATTATTAAAGGTCCTTCTCATTGCTTTCCCTTTCAAAAGCTCCAATCAGTATAATATTTGTAATATATTGCTTAGGGTTTAGGAAGACAGAAGACAGTATGCAGTAATGCTACAATTACAGAACTTAGTATCCTGGTTCATTACAATATAGTTAAATAAAACGTAATGCTAACGATACACGGTATACTTACTTTACTGTATATAAAGTGATAAATAGTTCTTACTTTCACTTTATCAGCAAAGCACATATAAGATTTTTATCATTCGAAATACTGATTTTATATATCGAAAATTACTTTCTGCTGATTTAGCTTCCACATTCAAAGCGAAAAACTTTGCATTTGTCATGTCAATTTTTCTTCACCAATTACTCCAACTTGAGTTGCTCGTACCTTAGTTCAGTTCAAGTCTCTCAAACTTGTCCAATAGTTTTAGTTTTCAGAAAAAACTTTAGTAAGTAATTTAGGTTTCATCTAATTGCATGTGCCTATAACATGATTTATCTTACTCCTGTCTAAACTACTACTTTCATTAAATGGATGGGAGATAGTAGTTTTTCCTACTACGCAGAATGGATCTGTGTGCAGCTATACCAGCACCAGCTAACCCTTATGTTGTCTGTAGTATGTGTACCTAACCTAATACCTTGTACGTATGTATACAATACAGTATACACGTCAAACTGACAATATCCGATAATACGTCATTTGAAATTGTTTTCTATTACAGACGCTGTACAAGGCTCGTCGTCACCATAAAATGCTTGAAGGAAAATCAGGGTATCCAATGTCAACTGTGACAAACAATCACCAAGAAGGGCAGCCACTCACCCCGACAAAAGGGAAAGGAGGCTCTCCCGAGAAAAAGGATGGTAACGGGATTATGAATTCATTGAAACGAAAAAGCAGCGGACGTCACATTAGGATTGCGGATGACGAGCAGAAGAATACACCGGGAATTATGGGTACCACTAAAAATGGGAGTCCACCGGGTTGTTCCATTGTGGCCACAACAACCAGTCTGGGTGCCCCTGTGAACGGATGCTCTCCAACAGGCTCACGGCGGGAGTCCAATCAAAGTGGAGATGCAGACATGAAAGACGGGACTCGACGAAGCAAAGGTTTTATCAGATTCCCATCTATTCGACGAGCTTCCCACCCAGACTGCAAGTTCTCCTCGGGGAAAACGCAAAAGAGCTGTAAACGAACGGACCGAACAACAAAAATGCTCTTGGCCGTACTCGCTCTCTTTCTCCTCACGGAATTCCCACAAGGAATCATGCAACTCCTAGCTGGATGGTACGGTAAAACATTCTTTGAGTGCGATTACAACTCCTGGGCAGATATTTGGGATTTGCTCGCCCTCATCAACAGTGCAATCAATTTCATTCTCTACTGTTTCATGAGCAAACAGTTCCGTACACAATTCAGACTCATTTTTAAGTTGCACGTTTGTTTCCATAAACCAAAATGGATCAACATTGCAAATTGCAATCATAATGCTACAGTTTCAACAACTGTGTAGTATCAATATACCTAACAAAATACTAAGAAATAGGTCTAGGTCTTAGATAAACAGCCAATCAGCCAACATTCATACTTCTATAGCTAGAGAAGAAAAACATTACTAAAGGATAGTACTATTTCTACCTACAAACCTACAAATACGTATATAATATTTAATAAGACTATAACTATTAGTACACTTAAGTAAATATACTTAGGTTAGATATATTTAAAAAATAACTTACATTTAATAACCTTAAGATTTCCTATAACGTAAATACGTACCTAATAAACCTATTCCAAAGATCATTTATCTCTCACTAGATAATTTATCAGGATATTATAGAATTTTTATTTCATTCATATATAAAATACTGCACAAAATGTCTCTTTTGAATGCAAGAAGCAGGCAAATAGCCAAAACAAATGGGAAACTGAGTAGATTTGCAATGAAATCATAAATCCTCAATAAAAATGTATCCAGTTAACTGTGTGGGTAATACACATACGCGAAAAATATTTTAGTGTGTATCATCAATGCAACATTCAATGATTTCTGTACATGACCTCTATACGACTAATATAAAGTACAGAGCCCATGCTTTATATAGTACTAAGTATATGTAAATAATTCATAGATAATGGTGACAACAAGGAAGGAAATATTTTAGATGGGAGTATGCATGAATGAGAAAGCGAAATAAAATGTTTTTGGGATGAGCGGATGAAGTAACCTAAAAGATCCTGTCGTGTAGTCATGTACCGTTTTTAAATGTGGATACTCTGTGTGCCAGGGTTCGGTTATTTGTTTGCTTGTGTGTATGTACTACTGTAAGAATATTGTTGGCACAGTTGGCATCGGTATTTGTATACTTATTAAATGTTACTTAAATTCCCTAGGTATTCTATTTGTATTACTACTTAAATGGTACCTACTTTAAGAATTCCAAAAACTGTTGAAAAACAAGGAAATTGCTGTTTATTGTATGTAGGAGTAATTTCGGTGTTAAAAGAAGGATGTTTAAAGAATCTGCGTAGATGCACAGTAGTGCAGTAGCAGATACTTACATACACATAGTAATAGTAAGTACCTTCAGATATACATAGATCAGTATATATATAGATACTTTGGTAAAATACTTAAATTAACATTCTTGTGAAATCAAATATAAGTTAGTTGTCAGATCGCACATTACTCTGTACAAAGTTATATTACATCCATGTTTAGTATAATATATTTATTATATACCTAATCATTATATAAGGAAAAAATTAACTTATAATCCTACTATCCTAAAGCTGTGGAAATATTTGCAAATGAGCTAGCAAATGAATTCTTTGAACCCACCAATTTGCGTAGGTTTTTTCGTCGAAAATTGTAAAATCTATGAATAGTTCCATCCAAGCTAAATATTTTGGAAGGATAGTGTATGTTTGTTTGATCCTTTAGTTAACTGGGCTGGATTTGGATTGCATAAGCAACGATTTCGTGACTAATAGTCTCTGGTTGTACGAATGTATGTAGTTGTAGTAGTATCTAAACGTCTTATCAAAAACAACATAAAGATGTCTTGCTTTCTGTCCTGTACTGTTGAAGTTAGGATATTTATCTTGTGATCTACATTTTAAATTAGAGGAACGCTCCATTACTTTGTGTTATATTGTGCTGAGGAGGAGTCCATGGTTAGTTAAACTAAAGACGGGAAATAGGCAGTTTAAGAGCTTAAGATGATTTAAGTATGCATATCCCGATGAATTTATCGTTTTGGCTTATGCGGGCAGACAGATTATTTATTTATTTTGAAGAGATGCTTTTCTTAACATCCTTTTTCACAAGAAAGTGATCTTAACTTACATAGTACATGTCTTTGGGCGTTTCTGTATATAATTGAAGTATGTATCCTTCTTATCTTAGATTTCAATAAGTAAGGAGCAAAGGAGTAAATTGTACCTTATAACTTGTACGTATTATTAGTACATAATTGAAAATCGTCATAAATGTAGTAATGTCTAATAGGTTGTGTTTGTGCTTTATATTCAGCTTCAGTACTAAATAAGTTGAAAGGGAAACCATGAGACGGAAGAGATAAAAATTATTTATGACACGACACTACTGCGTCTAAACAGGAATTGCAGAGTAAGTAACAGACTGAAACGGGCAGTTTAGCTCAGAAAAATGATCATTACTGTCATTGTGAAGTGTAAAGATGCATTGTACAGCACAGAACAGCGATTCACTCGTCCTCGTCATGTTTCACTCTCAGACTAAGATAGATATTATTTAAATATTTATGTACAACTTAATCGTGGCTTGGCGAGGCTCAAAGTAAAGGAAGGGAAGTGGAGTAGGTTAGCCACATCTACGTCCGCCAATCCAGTAATCCAGATATTGACTCAGTCAGAAAGCTTCATCGTAAACATTAAGGAACACGAATTTTTTAATTAATTTCGTCGAACGTGTATTATACAACTCATTTTTGTAATAAAAAGCGAAAATGTTTAATAAACATCGAAACATATACATACATTTAGAAGCACGTATAAATAGATTCAACTCGAATGAAATCGACACAAATTGAGGGCTTCATGATTTATTTATTTAGATGATAGTAGCGTGGGAAAGCGTGGAAGCTATCAATATCTTCCCATGGTAAACATTTGTAATATTTTTACACAAAGTTACTTAGGTACATCGTATACTTAACTCTGTCCTGCCATGTCATCAGAATTTGTTTGAATGAACGAGAAAAAAGTGATAATGCAATGCGGATACCTAATTTTATTACAGAAATATTGAGTAATGATACGTATAAATTAAGTTAGTTGACTAATTGTTAGTATTTTTATCCTCCCATGGCCCATAGCAAAAAGAAGTTAACATATTTATTGTCTATTTATAACATAAACATAATTACTTAGGCATTATACTCTGATTAATGGTTACTACTAATTAATATGAAGATGTATAGATTACGTTTTAAGGTATAAATTGCGTATGTGACACACTTAAAGCTAAATAATGTATTTGAGATGAATATAAGTGGAATAACTTAGATGAAGTGATTAAAATATTATTGCACCTTCACCTATATCTATGCAATATAGATTGAATTGTTGTGATAGCAAATAGAAAGGAAAGTAATATAATTACTAATAGGTGCCCACTCTGCCTATGTATGAAATAATTCGTTTTAATTTCTTTTATTGTTATTATCATTCTCCTATTTGCATATAATCTAGTCATTTCTTGGTAAATATCTCTAGGATCTTCATGCCAAAAACCGTATAGTTAAAGGGTACCTATTTTAATGTAAATTGTATTACTACTCTCAGTTATTAAGGTATGGATAAGCTCGTGTTGAGGATAAATGTGTTATTTATGGCTCCATGAAGTGATTCATACTTGAAAAATATTTTTATTTATAAATGCTGGTGGATCTGTATAGACTTTTACACACACTGTACATATTTATTTTACATAGAATAACCCAATTGAGAGAGGTACCTAATGATACGTTAATTCCAGAACAGTAGGCTAAGTATGGTTTTGATAACATTTGCATTCACAGTTTCTTAACAGGACATTCACCATGAATGTTAGCAAAACTGGTTATTATGCCGCACTACAAAGAGATTATTTTAGGTTATTTTATAGCTTAAAGCGATTCGGAGAAAGTAAAATCGCGAGAGTAAAATTACATGCAGCGAAATCTATTCCTGGTATGAAACGAAATACAATTAAATGAATTTGTTGTCCGCTCCTCCATGAACTAAACTACTACTTAAAAACAATTTTATTAAACTAACTTTCTTTTCTGAAGTTTAAACACATACTATTAACATAGACCGGGCCTACAGGGCAGGAAATTATACGTCTACTCAATTTTACTACATTGATAACTATTTAATTAAGTTTAAAGTGATAATTTATAATTTTTTTCTTTCACGGAATAATTGTTTTACCCTTGATAACAAATTTTACATTTGGGTAGGTTACTGCCAACTTTATTAGCATGTTGTTTGTTGTTTCTATGTAGTGATAATCCTCTGCAATTATTATAGGTACCACAGTTTAAATCTAAATGACAAAATGGTAATCTTTAGTTGCCGTTCATTTGCGAAAATTAAACATCTACAGGACACATGGCACAATTCTGACAGCTAATTATATCGTTACTAACATTTGGAAGTTTATGATTGTGTTAATTGTCAGACAAAGTAGCTTTAGTTATAGTTATGTAAAACTGACGATTGCAAGAATGTTGTGCTAATGGAAGATAAAAGCTCTGAAATTACTATGTATAAAGATTAATGTCAGTGTCAGGGAACAAGTAAGTACTATACTTATAATGGTCTTTATTTGTACAGGGCACGCAAAAACATGTAGGGGTAATGGACAGGATGGAATTCTCCTCCAAAGTTTAAATGGGCATCTCTAATATGCGGGTTTCTATTACATAGTAACAACATAATCGTAATAATAGTACAAACACGTACTTAATTCTCTAATGTTCCAGCTACTACTGACACAGATAATATTACTAATGCAGTGCATGCTAGGTTATTTACATTGGAACATTATCTATCATAGACGTTGTTTAACTAATTATATGAGTTTCTACATCTGTACACATAGACACTTACAGGACATTATTATTAATACTAATGCGGATGCTAACATTATTGGTATTAGATATTTGGAAACTTAGTGAGCCACACCAAAGCAAAGCATGCAATGAGCTTCAAAGGGTTTTACATTATGTCAGCCTGAGAATGACACGCTGTTACAATGTTAATTATCTGCAGCATGTAAATATGTGTACTTATAATTGCGTCGTCATTACGTATACTAATCCCATCCTACTACTTATGTGTTAAACAGGTAAGACTCCCTTTTAGTTTGAAGTATAGCTCATTGTATAACAAATGTTATCAACTAGTGCGCAAAAGATCTGTCCTTAATGATTCTACTTGGGTGCTTTCCACAATTCAGCAAAATTAACAGAGAGAAAATGAAATATATATTAAGGACGAGTGAGACTAGGCGTAAGTAATTCAAGGATCTTTACTACTTAGTAATTGTAATTTACGTACCTAAGTATTTTATCTAGTATTATTAACATTATACTAGTGTAAACACCTACTTATAATTACATACTAATACTTAAGTATACAAACAATGTCTAGAATAATACGTAACGATCGATATCTGTATATTATTATTATGTAAAAGTATCAAATTGTAATTATTAATAGGAAATGTATTCGTAATGGTAACAGATGCAGTACCTATTTAATTATAGGTAGAATATTTAAGTAACTCAAGGCTACCCCACTAAAAATCCTACTACAACTACTGTGGGAAGGCTACCTTTGTCCCTGGATTGACTATCGTGTACTAGGTATATAAATTAGCAATTGAGCGTCGTAACAAAATAAGAATTCTATTAGAAGTACGGTATGTAAGTAAATTGTAAACATTGAGTCAAATGCTGGGACGTGGTTTGTAAAAGTGGAAAAATACGTAAAAACAATCAAAACATGTGTACGTAATTATGTAATGATTTTAATTTAGCATTAATTTATTCAAAACTTTATACGTATTTGTTATGTGTTAAGGATGTAAGCATAATAGGTAACATCTCTTACTTTACTAATTATTGTTTTCATTCATGTTATTGTCCGTTATGTATTATTACTGACATGTTGACGTAAACAAAAGAAATGTCAAAAAATATGAGTACCTAATTACTAAAATTACATAGTACATACAATTAAAATTAACTATCTGTATTTCGTTAAAAACAGTATTTTGCGTATGTACATATGATGTTGTGAATTTTGAATATAATTGATATAATGCTGTGAGGCTGTGAGTGATATGATAACGATGAATCTATGAATGATACGTAATTATTGTGAGATGATTAAATATTATGTACTATGGGTAGTATCTGTTAATATTTACTACTGTCACTGTCTATGTACCTTGCGTATTATATGTACCGTGTACCTACCAATGAATTGCAAACTAATCTACATACAACTAGATAGAACTTTTGGTAATTAGTTTAGTAATATGAACTACGATCATGAACTGTTTGCAAAGTTGTTTGTTAACTGTGTATTTATTAATGTCAATAAATGCGTACCTATTACAATATATTGTTTATGGTTATGTGTCACGTTGCCTCTCAATTTCATAATATTCTGCTTCAGACAGTGCCCTACTACATACTAATTCAAAACAGACTCAGATACATTACATTTTATTGGGGTATTAACTTTCTCTTTGGGAAATGACGTGTTTGGCATATATGCATATTCCTATTACAAAATAAGTACAAATTATATTTTATGTTGTCAGCAGTCATACGTCATACTCGTATCTACTGTTTACAACCACACATATCGATAGGCTACATTTCATAGTTGTTTATTAGATAGCGCCAACATAATTTTTATCTTTAGGGTATAAGATTACTTTTCGTCAGCGATATATTAGATTTCGTTAAACCATATAAATACGTAGGTCCTCTGCACTTTACACTGGGATGGGATATTATTGCCGTTCTAGTATTAAATATCTAGAAAATTATTCTCGCCTTGAAGGCAGTTTTATCTCCATTGTACAGACAGCGTAGACAGGATTGCACCTAGCCTATGGCCAGCTTTGTATACAATAAATTGCATTAAATGGGTAGATATGTTGCAATGAAAGCTCAAAATCTCAAAGTATACATTTGCAGAAAAATATATTTAGATACGATCGTGACGTAACTGATACGCTGAAAATAGCTTATTATAAAATGGTCCCAAATGGAACTGCTTATCTGATCACCATTGGTCTTGGTACTATAATGTAGGATTTTCATTCATTTTTTTACAGTTTGAATACATATATTTAACTATGTACTAAATTTCTTGACAGCTAGTATTGATGTAAACTTGGTTGTTGAGTTGGTGCTGCTAAATCATTTATAATCTTTCATACACCTATGCAACATGCAACTATTAAGTAGCTAAGTAGGACTAGGTTGGAGACATAGTAGCTTATGCACGTATATAGTAGACCCACGAATGTAAAAATAGTTCCCTCAAATTGGTATCGTCTTAAACAAAATCTAGTTAGTTGACAGAAAGAATATTGAGTTGCATGCTTATCCGATTTCTGAGGCTGAGTCTTCCGATTTGAGTAGAGACAGGAGACATGTTGACGTGAATTAAAGTATTTGGGATTTATTGTTAGTTGGTCCTGGTCCTGGTCGCATTCGATATTATCAATACTAGTAGCCATAATTCATTCTTTTATTGCCCCACACCCTTGATAAACGGCTTATGTGACAAATTAAATAACGTTCAAGTACATATTGCTGTCATGCATGCGAGAGATGTCATAAAACAGGTATTTATCTGTTTAATATAATGCAATGTCGTAAATACAAAGTACGATACGCAAATACACAGCACAATATATGTTTTCTGCCTCGTGGATTAGGTGCGTTGGCCCAGCCGAAGCCAAACCATCCTAGATCATAACTATAATTACTATATTTTTTCATTTAAGAAGGCAGACGGAGCAGAAACGGAATTGTTTCGTTAAAAGAAGACTACGCAGTTGTTTTCTCCATTTCCTATGTCATAATTTTATCTATATATCAAAAGAGCCTACGACGAAGAAGGGAAGAGCTCAAGCGTGCACAATAATTGACCAGATGCACTTCTTCACATCCTATTCCTTCTGGGTGCCACTCAAACTTGGATATCCTTCTAAAGTACTCCCTGTTAAAGTTCCTATTCTTTTCACAACAGGTAAATACTTCTATAAAATGGGTATACTATGTTCGTTGTTTTGATTAAAGAGAGATTGAGCATGTACAAGTCAGCACTCAGACGAACATTTATTTATACGCATTTGCATTCTACTTATTCTTATACATTATGTAGCTAAAGAGTTTAGCATCTAATTTACTCTGTTCGCAACATACTACAATACATATAACGAATAACCTTACAGCAAAATTATTGCTTGGAAAGGATCCCTACTTCAATTGTACTTATACCCACCTTCTCCAATAGAGCTTGTCTGTGCTGGTATCGGTCTATAGCCATTACAGATAGTATGCTAATGTATATTTACCTCTCTTGACCCAATTAAATAAATATGCAGATTGATATTGACTTACCCATGAAAGTTTAATGAACATAAGGAACGTACTCAACTCATCAGACTAAATGAATGTGATGATGACTCAGTTCTCCAGAATTTTTGGAATTAATAAGTAAGTTGGCTTTTCCAGAAATTAATACAGGGAACTCTAACTCGCTCCATTACACGTGAGTACCGAATAATGGCTACAGTTCGTTAGGGTCTCATTCATTTGCGTATTCTATTTAATTTAGACGTTCACATTTACATAGAGAAATGATAAAAAAGTCGACTAAAGGAAGTTGCCAACGCTTGAGTATCTAGTGGAAATATTGCGAAGACTCGTTTATCTAGGGCTTTTACATATAGCTTCAATCACTTGACGATTTGATGAGCCGGTGCTTCTACATACAACTGATACCACTCTGCCTTTCTTGTATGTATACTCTAAATACTTATCCAGAATCTACAAACTATACCATACAGATAAGTACTTCTAATAGGTACTTGTCAGTTTTCGTAGCAATTGAATGTTCCGTAGTTAAACATGCCTCACAAGATTGCTTATGCCTACCAATCCGTGAACACATCTGTTTCTGAAAGTGGAGAAAGCAGGAGAAAGCCTATGAATAGAGCAATGCCTACTTATGATGCAGTAAATAAGTACGCAGTTGTCTACGCAAATGTAAGTATATATTATAAGTCTAAGTGTATACATAAATACATAGTAACCTATTTACTATATAAAGACGCTAGCTTCGTAATATAATGTTACTACGTAACTGTATTATTACCTTTATTAAGCGTGTTTTTGGTCAGGCACATAAAGACATTGAATAAAAATCTTCTTTTAGAGTGATGCTACGAAAAAATATTAGTATTCCTAATTTACCGTTCACCTTACTAAACCAATAGTACGCGACGAAAATGATAATTTTTTGCAAGTGCGTTTCAAATATCAACTACTTACTATTACCATCAGCTTAGCTTTAATAATCAATTGTCCCTGTATAAGAAAGCCCTTACACATGAAAGAAAAAAATTCTTCTGTAGCATATTGCTCCGGTTGTTTGCGCTCTAGCATTTCCTTTGCAAATGTACGATTACATAAGTGTAGCTAAGTCAAGTTAACAATAACCTGAAATAAATACAATAAGTTAACGTCAATCTTAAAAGTTTCTACTCGAAAACCTACATTCCTTTTGTATCTTAAAACGTACAAACGTTACACGCTTCAATAGCTGCTACAGTGTCTGAAATTAAATAATGTAAATGAAATACCACTTAGACCGTAATATACATTATTATATAAAGATGCCTGCTGATGCTAACAATCACAACACACAAAGGCGACACTAGAAACTATATTAAATAGGACGCAGCGCAATACATAAACAATTGATGCTTCCTTCGTGTTGGTGGCTTTCATATTTGCATTCGATTGTATTCAAGAAGTAAACATTCCATCAAAGAAAATTTAAATATTTAATTTGGTTGTGTTGTAAGCAAAAGGTTGTAATAAGTTTTTGCTTGGCGCGTAAGAAGTTTACATTTCGACTTCGACATGTTTGTTGCATACAGCATGACACTAAAAGAATAATGTTCATACTTACACAACTGTTTCCAACTTTCCCTTTATGATACCAGCAAGCTAAAGCGCAGTTATTTTTTCAGAGACCTTTGCATTATTAAACATAAGATAAAGGCTTATATATTATGGCACCTATAATTTATGCGCTTTACCTGGAATTTTTGCCAAGAATTTATTCATTACCCATGAAACAATTCAACTGCCAGGAAAATTATATCGGCTTATAAATTATTCACTTTGCCTGGAATTAATGTTGAAATGCTAACAATTTAATGCATTTTCCCTATAAAATATTCACTTGACTTAACTAATTGATCACCATAACTTAAGGCAAGGGAATATTTTATAGGGAAAATGCATTAAATTGTTAGCATTTCAACATTAATTCCAG
>JAQFYC010001286.1:0-36592 GCA_034694165.1 Tomocerus mixtus | reverse complement strand
CGCACGGACGCACGGACGGACAGACATTGCGATTACATAAGCCAGCCTCGCACACTCGGGCGGGCTAAAAATTGACACTTTCTCCCACTTTCGCTTTTTCTTTTAATATCCGGGAGACTTTCATTTTACTTATATATCATAACAGAAAATGCAGAGTGCATTGTCTTGGTTTTAATTTATCTGGGTATAATAGTTATTATGTACACAGTACACATCATACCGAATAAGTAAACATAAAACATAATACATATATAGTTTTGTGATATTATTGTACATTATCTTTCTCTCTAGCAACTAGCAATAAGGGCCAGAGATACTATATAAATAAGGTACCGCATTACAAGTAAAACTTCTATAACTTCATTTAAAAAGTACTTTTGAAAGTCACTGCTATTGTAAATAACGTTACTTGCACCGTTGCTAAATAAAATCCAGTTTAATCTATTTTAGCAAAGGAAGCCTAAAATAAAATAAGGTAAGATCAAGGACAAAGGGAAAGTCGTGTATTTTAGTAGAAGGAAATCCTGATTTTGTTTCGAGGAGAGTCATGGATTGAATGTAACGTAGTAGCAAGTGTGCAATAGTAGGAGAGGGTACGATAAAAGTTCAACCTACCAATTCGCTCACTCCCAACACGAAGGAACGCGAAAATAGCGACTGGCTTAGAGCTATGGAGAATCTCATTGGGAATTTCAGGAAGGCCCAAATTTAGGTTGGTTTGCACAAATGTGGAGTTGCAGACGGAAGACAACTGACTCATGTCAGCTGAGATGATGTGAACCGAATCGACAGGGTAAATCCACTCCACGCTAGACTAACTCTCTTCACTCTCGGATACATACATACTGTACTACCTATACAACATTATATTACCTTAGCTTTTGTATTGCTATTGGTTTAGTATTATATTGTGTTATGTTATTGTGTTGTACTTTGTAGGACATACAATAGGTAGAAAGTAGAAAGTAGAAGGTAGATACTAGGCAGGCAGGTGTGTAGTGAAAGCGAGTGTTGTTCTTTTCATACAGACAAAAGGTAAAATGGAAATAGAAGGTTGCCTTGGCTATGTAAGTAATGTGTAGAGACAGAGACTGCTGCTGCCTTTGCCTTTTCTCTTCTGATGCTACGTTGAGTGAACCTTTGTTGGCTGGTAAATTCTATTTCCGATTACTTACGTTCATAGGTAGATGTACTGCACTGACTGTACTCCACTGCTACAGTAGATACATTATTAGCAGATAAAATGAGACTCGTGTAGATATATAGCTCTGTTATGTTATGTTGCATAATACTTTGAGATGGAAGGTAAAATGCATGTAGCTGATTTGTTACAACATTACATGTAGGTAGGTATATTATGTATACGTTATTATATAAAATATAAAACACAAAAAGATAGGCAGCTGTACTATAATACTTACATTTTGAAATGCATATAAAATATAAAGAAAGAAGTGAAGATGGGAACTATCATCTATCTCCACACCAATCGTAGGGGGCGTAATGACAGGGTGGTCTGATTCCTTCTGTTGGGGAATCAGGTCAGAGCATATCGGATAAATGCGGTTATTAGAATTGAGTTAGAAAGACATTTTCGCGGGTGGCATTAGTTAGAATCCCGATTTTAATACGTTTATGGAGGAATAACTAAATCCCTCTTCCGATATGAATATTTGTGTACGCCCATGTGAAACCCAGTCAACTGCCAAACGTTGCGGATTCAATTCGGTGTATGTAGTCAGTAGAGTAGAGGATAGGATCCGAAGAAACAAGTTTTCCCAGCGCACTTTCCCTCTCACTCAGTCTCAGTCTTCTTCCACTTGTTCTTGAATCTCTCTCGAAACAAATTCAAATTGCACTAACTTTTTCTCCGAAAATAGTCGTTCCGGATCCAGAATTGCAGCGGATTTCTCTTGGGGTTGTTGAGCGAGTACCGGTACCTGGGAGCGAACATGATGCTCCTGAAGACCTTGGCGTGTCCCGGAATGTGCACACTCCATTCATCTGATGTAAAGAGCTCACTTCGGGGTCGGACTTTCTGCAAAAATCAATTTCAGCCAAAATCTAAAGTCAAACAAATCGCAAAATAAAACACTAAGGGCTCAAATCCCTATTTTTGATCGTAAATATTAAATTATACGAGCCCAGCGTTGGCAGAACCACACACAAGGAAGGCAGGTGTTGTTTTGTCAAATATAGGTATCTATCCTTCAGTAGTAGCAAAAAATCGTACCGTAGAAGAGTAGAGGTAGCCTTACTTACTCTCGCTTGTAGGAATTTCCTCCACAGAACTCAATGAATACTAAACCAGTAGGTAGAGTTGTAAAATGTAGACGTTAGCGAAACAAAGAGAACGCATGAGACTTTCTCCTTCCTACTTTTTCTATTCATTTCCATGTCTTGTTTATGTTTTCCTTCCAGAGACCACCTGTCCTTGTTTTTCTCCCTCTTTCCCATTTTTTAAGACGTGCACTTACTCCGGATCGGGAGAGAGACCTTCATTCCTTATTCATGTAATGAATTTCTAAAAAACTGTTTCTGTCCGGGTTCGTGGATCGTTGAACATTCATTCAACTTCCTATAAAACAGGTGCTACACTCTTCCTAAATTTTACATGCCCATTTGTATTTGATTATAACTATTTGTTATAGTGTCACTGACCATTAATAATTTTATACGTGGGAATACGCTAAGAACAATTGAAATTCGCCTATCTGTACTATACATACCTATACACAGTATTACATGGGCATTCAACTAAATCTTTTCCAAATGTTTGGCATGAAACAGCAATGCAGCTTTAGACTTATTTTCTGTTCGAGATGAGACTTGACAGTCAACATAAGTCACGCCTACAGTACTATCGCTTTTCTATTGTCTGTAACGTGAATAGAGGCTGTTGTGAAAATGTATGTTAGTAAACACAGGGTAAGTCAATATAAACCACTACCCTGTATTTAATTAGTGTATGTACAACTACATCTACACACAACTGAGCACTTTCATTTATTTCCTTTTGCATATCTCCACTTCAGTATAGACTTTGCTAATACTAATTCGACTAACATTTTTCACATATAAATATGAATCATGTGAATACTAGCATATTTAAACCATAAATAATACAAATAATAAAAGATGCTCTTGAAGTATTATTAAAAGTGAAAGTACTACTGTATTGCGTATTGTTTCCAGTAGCCTACTTAGTCCGTCCCTGTGCATATTTACAAGTGAATAAAATGTATAAATTATAGGATATATAAGTTTTCTTATTTTAAATTCCGTTTTCGTTTGTTTTATTTAAATATGTGTTAATAGTAATGACTCAATTAAAATGTATAGACAATTCACACTGTTGTATTAGGTATAAATATTTGTAACATGTGTAAGTTATATGGTAATCGTAATACTAATAAATATTTATTAAAGTGCACAAATGTATAAGACTTCCTTCAATTATGTGTTCACTCTTCTAACTTTCTGCTTTAAAATTACATAAATACAAAACTATTTTACTGCGCACTGTAGTAGAGAAAATTAGGAAAACGTTAATAATTTTGTAGAGTGTGTATAATGTTAGTTTATATTGCATGATCCAGTATTACTTATAAGTATAAGGTATAGTAAAGTATCAGTAGTAGGTAAGGTACCCTAAAATGGAATACCTATGCTCAATTTTGAATGTTACGCAGTAGTGCATACAAAAAGCTTCACTCCAATCTTTCATTTTCACTTTCCCGTCGAGAGCAAAATACGGTAGGTGGTAGCTTGTAAGTGAATCTACATTTTGAATTTATAAAAACACTCACACTCCAACTAAGATTCTGAATGACAATCATAAAAAATAATAAAACATTTCAGAAACATTTTATAAGTACGTAGAACAATTGCTTCTCACCGATTTTGATTTGTTTAAAATTCATCTGTTTTCAAGGGGGAAGTAAAAATGAAAGTTTTTGCTTTTTGTTGTGTATTGTAAAATACGACAAGACTACTAGTACAGATAGTACATATTGGACCTAGTATTCAAGTAGGCGTGTCAAATTTTAAAATGCATATTGCTTTACTATAATAAAACTGTGTACTTATAAATATGCATTACGTATTCCAATTCCAATAACTAGATACAAGTAATATAACGATTAGAAATTTTGGTAACTACAGATAAGTGTAAACATTTTCATCCTATTCCTAAGTATGTAGTGAAAGATATTTAGTAGGTAATATATATTATGGAAACACGTTTTCAGTAAAACAGTCTAAGAATAAGTACTTAATACAAGATATTTTATAAAAGTTGTATTACAATGTATATGTAGCATATGTACTTATATTTCTAAAGCGAGTTTACAGTAAAGTGAATCTTTATAGCGATTTGAGAAGTTGATGGGAATTTTCGCAAACCAATTATTTTCTATCGAGAGAAGTTTATTAAAAGAGAGAAGTGATTAAGTACCTACCTTCGTTGGATTAGCGATACGGTTTGGTATTTGCAACGTCGACAACATGATACAAGCGGACATGAGCAACTCATCTGGGGACATGAAGGGGGAAGTCTTGATGTGAGAATTCTGTGAAACGCGGCACGGAATTCTGAATTGAAGATTGAATATATAATTGGATTGAATGCCGAATTGGAATAACCGAGCCATGTCAATATCTGAAAATTAAACATTTCTATATTGGATCGATGTTAATCATATGAATAGAGCATGCCAGGATATAATTTGGGTAGAAATAGGGACAATATCTCCTGTAGACAATCTTATGTTCTGTCTTATCTTCTATTTCAGGAAATTCAAAGAAATCATCCATAAATTATCTATTGACTCGAATACCTTCACTTCGGATTAGAAACTAAAATCCTTCATACGTACTGATAATGATAGTGTCTGAAAATATTCTATTTTTTCCTTTGAGTATGGCACGCTAGTGTATGTAGATAAAAATGATCAGTTCAGTTGAATTTTCTCTCTGAATATCTAAATATTAAATTTTTCTAGTGATAGTATCTTCCCAGTCTTTACATTATATTCCATTTTTTATGTTTATGGAGCATTTCATGGATAGTTATTGAATTGCAGGGCCACATAGGAAAATAAAGTTCATTACATTTACTCGACTTTGACTAAAAGGTAAGATAAGCGTACACGCAGGGTACTTTATAAAATAGGACGGGAGGCCTCCAAATTCTGCGCGAACAAGAATTGCGTCCTACTTATGCCAGCTAGTTTCCCTCCTATTTAACTACAATTTAACGTAGAGCTTGGGAAATTTCCCAAATCCAATCATCACGAGAAGAATAAGGATCTATAGTAATCAAAATATATAGAGTGTTTCAGAGAAAGGCTAAGCAGCTGCAATAAATATGCTATTGATGCATACATTTCCTCTGAGACTATGCAATAAAGTTAAAGGACACATAGGTAAATAGACAGGTTCCTAATAATAATATACAGTATTGGTAGGTTAGCTTGGGTAATATAATAATAGGAAGCTATGTACATATGCGAGGGAGTCTCTGCCTCTTGGCATATACAACTTTTGATAGAAAAGAAGAATTTGATTTTGAGGATGAGAGATGTTCATTTACCTTAAAACCGAGCGGGGGAATGCACGTTTTGCAGAATGCAGCAACAATATTGGCGCAGAAGAATGGCACCCAGCACACGAGAAAGACACCCATGATAACTCCTACAGTGACAGCCGCTTTGTGGTCCGAAACCTACAAGTTTACCGAGAAAATTCATGGATGTAGACTTCAAGAGAAAGTAATTCCCTTTCTAACCAGCAAGAAATCAATTTCATTTAATAGGTACTCTTTGTTTGATATAAACCATTCACTCTCATGTCCCTTCCTTACATTAAATATCCAACAGACAATACCTCATACTGTGTTCAAACCAATATATCTTCCCTTTACAAGCTGATAACTACGCATACATGTATAAACAGAGCAGATGCCCACAATACCTTCATACTCAAATTCTAATATTATGTGCCTTTCTTTCTTACGATGGATTTTATATTTATAAGTGGTCCCTCCCAGTGTATAAAACAAGGACATTAAAATAACTATAAACACATCCTATTTTGTTGAGTATACGAAGGCAATTCGGTTTGTGATGCTGTACAAAACACTCGTTTCATCATATATACTATATGTACTGTACCAAGTCAATTCCACAGACTTGAGTTCAGATTGGGTCATTGCAAAGGCTATAGTATAGTAAAAATACATTACTACTTGGAATTGGGATAGTGCAGGAAATAAAATTTATAATCTAAATACTTTTACATGATGAAAACTACAGCGATACTTACTCGCATTCAAAAATGAATAACATGTAATATACTTTTTATAGCCTGCATAACTAGGTGAGCTGTAACTGAATTACTGATAGATTGACATTGGATGAGTTGATGTACATATTTACTATCTACAAATATATTATTTTTGTACATTACACTGTCTACTGCGTTTCTTCTAACGTAAATTGACCAATATTTGTATTACTTTATGATTGTTTCGAATTTCGACTCCTTTTTATGTCTAGACTGTCAACTGATTGTTTGTTCTTTTAGTCGGGCAAACAAAAATTGGCAAAGCTTCTTATAATATTGATATTATGTAGATAATATTATTATGTAGTTTCATAAACGTTTTTCGGTAGATACAAATAGAGCTAGTAAACATAAAAGAACAATACAATATCACGTTTGCTGCCTATCTGCACTAGTTTAGCTAATATAAAATGTTATATTTATATTTCAAAAATATATGCATCACTTTTTTACTATGAATGGTTTCTCCCCTAAGTAGATAAGATGAATACGGCGTTTCAGAGTTAAAGGATTCCTGCACTCAGGCAGCAGTGCACTGCATTCTTGCATTCATCCGTATCACCATATCATACATACAATAGATGAGTAAGAAAGGAAAGAAAGACGGATGCACTGCAAGAGTTTGGAGATATTTTAAAATAGAATGGGGCAATGGGGAACCTGATATGAGGACGACGGATGCGGTGCCGAGGGTCGGCCACACTCAGATCTTGGAACATGTCTTGTTACAGCTTTGATGTTCTTTACATGTTTTCTGGCGTAGAGGTAGAGACGACAGTAGATGCCCACCATAACAAAACATGGCAAGTAGAAGGACACACAGGAGGAGACGACAGCGTAGGTCGGACTCAAATCCAGAGCACATTGTGGTTGTTGCGAATCACTTTCACTGGCAATGTCCACTGGGTCTGCTCTGTGGAGATCCAAAGATATAGGGACGAAAGAAATGAGGGCTGCCAGGAACCACACAATCCCTATCACGGCCAGAATGCTCCTCTTGTTCACCCAACGACCGTAGCGAAGAGGATCTTTGATGTGAACGTAGCGGTCCAATGAGATTGCTGCCAGGTTAAGTATTGATGCCTAAAATACACACAGAAGAGCACCATACACACATCAAGTATCAACTATTTAACAGAAGAACAGAAACAGAGTTAAAATTGCATTGCTCCCTTTCACTCACAGTTCAAGGAACGATCGAACAAACTACCATTCCTTTGTCTCTACATAAAATACGCTTAATCTTAATTAAATCTTTGTCTCAGTTCACTCGATTAGATGACAATGGCCTAGGTTAGCAATTCTATGGGAATGGGAACACTATTTACTACTTAACATGTTATTCGACAACTTACACTACTATTATAAACCTTTGTTTGATGTATTTCACTATTTCCTACTCGAGCTATTGATAGAACACACTTAAAGTGTTTGAGGTACCATTCTTACACGTTTTCCATATCAATCATGCTTCGAAGGTTAACTGCATAAGCTACTATATCCTTTAGTGCTATATTATTCTCGTATAATATATAAAATATAACAATGTCACTATCCATGGAGGAAGGAAGAAACTTAGTTTAGTTTTTTATAAGAGAATATTGAATTATAGACTTACAGTAGAGCACATGACGTCAAAAGCAATCCAGGTGTCACAAAATTGCTCTCCGAATACCCAGTAGCCAAGAAGATCGTTTACACCGGCAAATGTCATAACCAGACAGGCTACAAACATATCCGCGATTGCCAAAGACACGATAAACAAGTTCCCGATCCGTCGTAACGATCTCTCTGTATAAACAGCAATGCACACCAGCGCGTTTCCCACTATAGAGATGATTATCATGAGGGAGAGGAACGTTCCTGAAAGACAAATATAAATTCGAGTTTAATCCCAACCAACTATGTACATACTTACATAGGTACATAGGCATCTACCATCTACTACAAATTCTATCCCTACTACCCGCAATAAATCATGATCTAGAGTAGAAGAGAAAGCCAGCTTTTTGCTTTCTCCATCCGTGAATCCTTCATAAATTTAGTTTAATTAGCTTCAGGAAGGAAGAAACCCAAAAACCGAGTACAATTATAATTTCCGACTACGATTAACATAAAAATTAGATTTATAACTACCATTAATTTTGACAGAGAAACATTCATAATATGCTTACACTCTTTTCCTCACGTGGAAAACATTTTAATCAACATGGATAGATGTTTAATGGGAAGCTTAAGTTATTTTTCTCTTCCCGGCTTAAAGGTGGCCTTGTATCCTATCCTGTTTGCAAAATTGACATTTGACTTCAAGTCAAAGCCTAATTCGAAAGCCGTATTATTGATACTTTAATATGTAACAGTACAGCTTCAAATCACACTCATCGTCAGTCACTGTCGAAAACCTACTGAAATGTTAAAGTTGGTATTGGCTTTAGCTTCGGCAACCAGAAAATTCCCAGATAAATATAATATCACCCCATTTCAAAAGTTTTCCTTCCACTTATGACATACATTTCAGTAGAAAACCTCTTGAAAGAAGATATGATTATTATTATTAGGGGAAAGAGAAAGTTTTGTCCCGGTTTTATAGCACTATGAAAAATTCACTACTTTTCCCTTCTTGCAAATAAATAAAACCGTAAAGAGGTAATCACACTCACAACCAATATATGCATCTAGTAGTCATGTTAGTCTCATTGTATACCAAATATATGGCATTCATGTCTGTTCAACTTTGGGGATTAAATAAATATTTGCAAAGGCAAGGCTAAACTCTTCAGTATAATATTTTATTTCATAGGAGAAAGCATGCAAACAATATTTTTACAATGGAAAATCAGTGGCGCATGGAGGTATTATGCTTTATTTTGTCACTGATCTGAAATGACTCAGGATATCATACATAAGATATCAAAAATATCAAGCAATATACATATACTAGGTATACCTAGTGAAGTATGTATACTGTAATTGGTAAATAGTTGACTTGATTTGAATTTGCACATTAGATAGTAGATGCCCTTTGTAAGTCATTTTTAGATAAATAAATTCTCCGAATAGCCGGAGCATGTCAGTGGGATTGATTTAAATTTACTAATATGTTAAGAAGCCTCCAGCTGAGCTTATGTCTTCTAGTCATCACAAAGAATGTCATTACTGTTAGAAAAAGGATTATTCACTTAAATTAAGATATCGCAGAACTGGGATATCTGTGCTACGTATTAAATTCCACCGTTAGGCATCAAAACCAATTTCTCATAATGTCAGAGGTATAGAACTTCTAACTTCTCTGCCTACCAAAAAACTAATAATTATATCCTTTAGTTATTTAACAAACTTAGACATTATTAATATGCATTCCACTCAAATTTCTTATCAAAGTGTAGCTTGATATATCGGCAAGGATTCTGATATTCCCCATGCCACTATAATTTTCTATCGGAGAGAGAAATGAGAGAATGCCACTTTTTGATTTGAATACCTACATACTAGTTCGTTTGTCTTAATCCGGATTAAAACTTTCTAGTTTGAATAATATTAGCTATAGTCTAATTTGATCTTCCATTAAATTATATTGTACCGACGAATAATGCATTTAAGCCACTGTACAAAAATGCTGTAAGTCTAGATATTTAACTTTACTTTGCCTTATGTAACTTTATTGTCAAAAATACCACTGATATATCTTTTTGATATCAGTTTACTGTTTGTACGTAAATATCTTTACTAAAATATGTAGCCAATACAGATTTGTAAATATTCTATTAGGTCGATGAAAAGGAATTTGTTCAGTAAAGTAATTGAAACTTTAGAACAATGGAATGTAATGGAAAAGCAAAGGAAGGGATTTCAAAAGGTAAATAGACATTTGATTTTGGTTCCTTTGAAGTTAGACAGTTGAAAGAAACCAAAGGAGGAATGACAAGTACTAGGATGGGACGCCAGATTCAAAGTTTAAGAGGGTATTTAAAACCGGAGGTAATGGGACATCATATGCATCGGTTTCGTGACTAAAAAAGTTATGAGCGGAATCCCTCGTTAGACTCCTGTCGACAGAAACGAAATGAAAGGTACACTTTAATCAGAAAGCAATTAGAGAGAATGTCTATTGGTAATAGAGAGGAGTAGGAGGAGGAAATATAGGTACAGAAACCTATATACGGATCTCTCTTCACATTTCTTGGTAGCTATGGAGTTCTATTTGAAATATAATTCTTTAGGTAGTAGGTTTCCTACGTGTGTGTTATAATGGTGACCGTGATTATCTAAATCAGCAGAAAAAGGAGGAACAAAATAAATGAAGGAAAGGAATCTAGATTTACAATTAGCAAAGACGCTCCTATTGAAGTAGATAGAGAATAGACGAGGAGATGAGAAGCCCGTGTATACTAGTATTAACACCATATAAAAGGATTCCGTCACTCAGCCACCCACTTTGACTTCTGCAAGCTGAGCTTCATGTCAACTTTGGAGGAAAGTTTCTCTCTCGCCGAGGAAAGATGTTATTTTTGTCGTCCTGCCTATATAATAGTATATCTACATTCTGGATGGAGTAATTCTTTGTGTATAGGTACCAGTTGCCATAGTTCGAAATCCCATGACTTAATACTATTTACATTCCTATAGAATTTTGGGGACAACTTTTCAAGTTTCTTGTGCATTACATACGTTCATACGCCCGCAGAAAGGTATCAAACCTAGTTTACTTTATTACTCTAGCTAATACCCTTCTCCTACTTTCAGCGACTTTCCCTGCATGGCATGGCATTTAAAGTGCTACTACTCCCAACATAGTTTAACCAAACTTTCTCCTAGTAAATACTTAACTGGACTTTGATTTTCCTCCCGTTCAAAAATAAGAGTATACTTTAAGGTAAAAGTAAAAGCAATAACAGTTGCCAAGCATCCTATATGTACATACTTATTGGTTTGGGTTGGTATAATTTGCATGCCGTGGTGATAAATAAGAATATAGTGACATATCTAAACTAAAAAGATGTATATGTGTCGGCAAGTATGTATTATGTAAATGCAACTGTAACTCTCTGTAAGGGAAATACTGTATGCATTTAAGTCCTACGCAAAATAGAAAATACTTTAAGACCTATGTAGCACAGTTTATCCGTTGCATAATATATCTGCTACTTCGAATTATGTTCACAGTGTGTATGCACATATATTAAGATAACACATGCTTATTTCCTACCCACTAAGTATGTAAAAAGTGGGCACAGATTTATTTCTGTTGCATTATGCTCAGCTGTTTTTATCCTAATCTGAGACTTGTCTTGAAAGTCATCCCTTTCAAAAGCTTTTCACTAAAAATCGTAAACTTATGCATGTGTGTTTATCATTACTTATAAACAGTAGAAAGCATGTTCGCCCACATTTACCATTTGGGATAATGTATTGAAATCCAAAAAAGAATCACATACCTTATATACATAATCAATATGTTTACGTAAATGGAAGTTTTAAATATATGTTGACAGAAGGATCTAAACTGATTGAGATATTGATATTTAAAAATTCAATGAGGAAGATACAAATATAAAATCGTATAAATTATGCGTGGGAAGAAAGTGAAATATAATATACGGCTTTATATTATAAATACATTGCTGTTATTATCCTAATTACCACAGGATGATGGTGACACTATACTACACTCAAGACGCCCTTGAAGTAAATCAACAAATTCCTACATGAACAATAATCTCCTCTATGTCATACTTATATTTAGTTTTCCACGAAAACTATAATTAATTTCCGAACTGATGCACGCGCTAATGGCCCAATCTTCAACGTTTGTAAATATACTTACATTTTCATTCCTAAACAAAAATGGGAAAGTAATCTCATGCACAAAAGTAAATTCCTACTTATCGCAACTGTTCAACGGAAACTCTAACCAAGTTTATTTTCCATTTTTCTTGAAAATAAAATTCGTATTGAACTGAATGGTGCGGTCTTGCAGTTTCCTAAGCAAATGTGTTAAAATCACAATATTGTTTAGCATGTGTAGCTGATATAACTGAATTCAATTGAAAACAGATGTTGTCCTAGAATCTGTAATAAGTCAAGCATGAGAACAACAAAGTCCAAATGAAATCCCAAAACTATTCTTTCCTAGTCCTTCCCACTATAAGGTTTGACCTTATCTAGATATCTACCCACCTTTTCAAATGCATACCTTAAGCTAGCTATGTAACCACCATCATCCCATCCACAGCATACCCATATCCATCCTTAAGCTTAGTATAACGTATGCATACGTAAGTAAGTTTCCTTATTCTTTATATAGAAACTATTATGCCACTTATGCTTTACAGTAGATAAGTAGTGAAGACATCCGCCTTACATCTCTTATAAACGTACTCCTTCTTAGTGCTCCCAATGCGTATAGGACAACTTATTTTTTCAGCTTGGGCTTCTATTTACTTGCATCTATTTGAATGAAAACGGATTTAGGTAAGTGAAAATGAAATTCTGTAGCAACTACCGGCACTGAGGAACAAGAAGTAATAAACTCTTTAAATTGAAAGCTTCCAAGATCACCTAAACAGGCAGGAAAAAGGATCACACTATATGTCTTACTACAATAAGTAGCCTAAAAAGTTTCCCAAGTTATTTGCACGCCAATTGGTTTCCTTCCTTTTGTGTACAAAACTCAGTCCCTTTTTTAACCATAAGCTTACAACACGCATTACCCAAACGGGCTACAGAATTTTTATTATTTCTTATGGAATAAAAGCGTTTTTCTACTTTATTTTTTCAAATAACTTTCTTTGTTAAAAGTGTATTCCTGTAAGAAGTTTGAGACGTCTGCAATTGTTTAGTTAGAATTTTAATCTGCCATTAAAGTAACTTAAAATTTATTCAACCAGAAGGCTAAAATGGGAAAAATCATTTGTTTCCAAAAATGTTTCAGCATTTCTTCTACTTTGGCTTTTCTACATAAGTAGATGTTCTATCACAACGATGCCCATTGACACATCGTAACAGTTATTTCGACACGTACGATATATGTGTCGTGCAAATAGTTGCTTATTCCCTTTATTACAACAATGTCAATATTGGTTTTTGTGCTGGGATTTTATTTCCTGAGTGGCCTTGGCAGTGTGGCTACGTTCTGTTTCATATGGAAAACAAAAGTCCCATCAATAATATGTAAAAATACACTAGTACCTTTGGTGTATCTTATTGTATGGAATAATATTAAGCACAATTTTGTATTTGCATATGATTAATGTAAGTACAAAAAATTTTGATCGACCTCGTAATAAGGCCGACTTAAGAAACGAAATGAACTGATTGAGTGAGATAGTATGTTCATGTTGTGAATTGTATTTCACAACATGTATTGCCCTAAATTATTCTAATCCAACTGATATTTTGATAATACTTCTTTGCAATTTCTTTTATGACTAGATTTCTTATTAGTGCTGAATCTCTTTACCTATATTCGTTTAATGCTGCACCTTCTTCAATTTATACTCTACAATAAATAGTCCGTAACAAACTTAAACAACTATGCTGAGCAACACAAATAAAAAAAGTGGTCATGTCGTCCATAGACATTATACCTCTAGGTATAACTTGTTGATTTACAATGCTTTCCAGGAATCCCCACAGTATTTCTATATTTATTGCACGCGTAACATAATGATATCAAGATATTTACTGGGTGTAGATATTTGATTATAAAAGCTTATATTATCCTCACAAACGGCTGAAGTTATTTAATTTTTTAGTAACCTCGTAATTCACAGAAGCATTTTGCTTTTGAAAAATGTGAATGTAGTCGACAATGCATAAAATGTCACAAATGGTTAATGCATACTCCGTCTATTGGGTTCTAAGTCTGCATTTACTTACTTCTAACGAAACTATTTATTAACTAAATCAATTTTAACTGTAGTTAGTATAATATGTTTCAGCATGCCTATTTTGGGAACTTCACGAAATGCAGAAGCTTCTAAGTTGTAAACCAATATGATAAAATAATACAAAACTATATACCTCACAATTTTGACGTCATATTTATATTACATTTATATACATATTTATATAATTTATATATTTATATTGTAGATAGTAACAGGTTGAAAAGATATGTATATAAATTAAGTAGTAAAGTATACTCTGATGGAATCTCTTCTGACGTCTCACCCCTGCACAAACTCTCCTGCTTGGTTTGACAGCATTTTAAGGCAAAAGCAAACAATGTTAAATATATGTTTGGGGAAGGAGAATGGAATATATGTATAAAAATATATTATATAAAGTAACAGTGTGCTAATGCCAGCTGAGCTTAACCTTAGGACAGCTCCGTACTACTTTTACTGGAGCAACGGAGCGAACCAGTGACATGTCAGATTAAAATCGAATAGATGAAAGATATTTTTATGGTGATAAGGTAGGAAGGGCGTCAGTTCCACAATGTCATGATAAATACATCTCAACAGTAACAGTAACGCTTACTAACGGTTCATCCTAAGCGTCTATAGACAAAATACATGCTTTTTATGTTGCTTACATCACCGATATACTTACAAAGTATATATATTATGTATGACATGACGGAAGGTGAAAGAAAACATCCGTTAATGAACCCTAAGTCTGACTATACTGGCAACAGTTCCTATACTGAACACGATGACATTACTATACTATAACCATTAGTAAAGTGCACATGAACTATGCATAAGAAGATACATGCAATTGGAGCATTTACAAGTAGCATAATGTTTTATGTAGTATTCCTATCTACTAGCTGTTATAATATAGTGTTTGCTTTCTTTTGCTTTTCTAGGTACTAGCTACCACCTCAATGAAATGTAACAAAACCATTGAGCCAAACCACCAGTAGTACAGAGTAGACTAAGTAATTCACAACCTTTCTCCGGATTATCAAAAGACGACATCTGAAGTACTTGCTTCAACGAATGCTGCTACTTCAGGCTATTTCGCTGTTTTCGAGAATTACATTGTATTATATAACTACTATTACATCGTATACTTCTGTGCAGCAATAATATTACTACGAATGGCGCTTTTGATAAATTCCGGAGCTGGAATTTCCTTGGCTGGATAGAAGTTCGCTTTTAAGAAGATGAGAGAACTTTTGTTGGATATGGTGTCGGTACCGTTGCTAGCCAAGCCACCCAGATGGTAATACTTTATGGTGTTTTTTGGGTTAGCAGACAGCTTCGAGTACTGCGAAAAAAACCTAAGGCTAGATGGTATTGCAGGAAATATATTTTTAAACTATATAATATGGAACAAAAAAGAGGATAATTTTGGTGTTGTGAGTAGATTAAAAGCTACATACTACATTTGTTTACCATGTTTGATACTATGTTGCACTATCATTGTACAATAGTGTCTTTTACAGTTGTAAATGCACTAATCATATTATTTGAAGATTATCTTCTGTATTATGTGATTCCATAGTCTTAGAGGGTAAACCGACTGGAATGCTTATAAGATGCACTTAGACTTTGAGAAGGCTTCTCAAATTCGGACGGACGGGTTCTGTGAGAAATGTGAAATGTGAAATGCTCTTACGGTTACGTAGGGGAATTTTGCATTACATCTGTACTTTAATGCATTACACTTGTTTTGAATGAGGAAAAATTATTTAAATAATAGACTATTACTAAGAGTACTACTTACAGGAAGGAAATATATGTACAGAATATCATCTAATTGTAAGTGTGCTCAGGTTCTCCGTCAAACAATATTAAGGGAAAAATCATTACCTATAGAGTACCTCGAAGAACTTGCAAACATTTAGTGAAACTGAGGATTTAGTTAGAAAACGAATACATAGTAACCAAATACAATTACCTGATATACATTATTTCATATACATTGTATTCTGGCAGAAATCTGTTGCAAAAAATTCAGATATTCGTAACAGCAAGAATATTGCTAAAAATGACTGTAACACGATTGAAAATGAACCAAAAATGCCAATAGTCAGACGATTCTGTTCAAAATGTGGCTTATTTTTTAATCAAAATATCATTGGCCTTGCATGCAGCTTATTGTAATTTCAAGTATTTATATTTTTGTAATAAATATAAGCGTTTGACATAATATTGACAATTAACAAATACATCTATATTTTACAATTACAATGTTCTGTTATAAAAATGTTTTTAAAATAGTTATGAAATCTTTTTAGCCATGTTAATGTAATTATCTCTGTGCAACTGAACCTCTATTTGGACAAGTGGTGCGAATAACGACTGAAAAGATTATCTCATACATGTAATATACAGTACACGTGTATATATAACATGCTCGTCTCAATGCTCAAACCACAACACTAAAGTAAACCTCTTGCAACATCTCTGTCAGAGTGGCTGTTTATTGATTTAGAAGGAAGAAAAAATGCTATCTTAAGGAAACACGGCATCAGGAATCAGGTAGGTAGGCTCTACTATAGGCATTCTTCGATTATACTTCGCTTGACTGGGCCTAACTTTATTTTCTATGTATCTACCACTGACACTCAGCCAGGTATATATGCTGTGGCTTACACACGGCAAAGAGAAAGGTAATACAATAATAAGTACTGGTATGCATCTTCAAGTCAAGCATGTGTGTGTAATATCTAAGACGCTTCACAGCTCCACAAAGTATTTGTATGGCAACTTCTTCCAGTGGTGTATAGATATGTACATACCGTATTTCTCAAAATATAATCTCGGGCGAGCGCCCCTAAAATGCTTTTACCACACTAGTCATAAGCTGAAACCTTAAAACGTATTCTTTTGAGATTTCTGGAATCAAGGTTACAGAGTGGGCTTAAAATATAGACATCAAAACTTTCTTCCACGTAATACATATTCTCATTAATTCAGATTCATATATCAGTGTCTTTATTACAACTAACTAGACTACCAACTTCAGAAATAACTAGTTCTGGAAAGATTTAGAGACATTACATAACATTATAGTCATAGTAGTAACAACATTACAGATGCAGTATATATTTGATGGGGGCTTCCGAATGTTGCGATAGATTGTGTAAAATATGTACGAACATCTGCCTGGATTTTGCATCCCTTTTTCAGTGTTACATGGCGGTTAGTTTCGTTTATTTATTTACAAAATCAATATAGATCTTTGTTACCTATTTCAAGGAATACTGTTGCTAATAATACATAGTGCATGTTGGAATTGGATGCGCTAGAAAGGTATTACTTAAGTAGGTACCTAGCAAATAAGACATATAATATCAGTATAGGTAAGTAGTTTTATCGTCTTGTCTACATAATACAAACACTTGAGAGGAAAGTGAACTATAGTCTGTCTCACAGTTTCGTATTTTCCCATTTCCCAACTTACTTTCATGGAAACGTGAAATGGGTAGAGGCAGAGTGAGTGAAGTGCGGTAGAACTTAGTGGTTTTAAGTACTTCTCACACTCACCATAAAACGATTTTCATATTCCCACATAAATAGTTCAATACATAGTTGACTTAGTAAAAACTGTAGAATTTCTTGACTTTTAAAACTCCTTTTCAATGTACAAGCATGTACTATCAGCTACTACAGATATATTATGTTATTATATGTTTTTGCTCCATGTCGTTTTTAAACAAAATCTAAAAGCAGAGCAAGGTAGACAAACCTACTTAAGCTACTACTTCCCATTGCATGCAATATAAATATTGTATTCACCATGCATCTTCAAATGGATACCTATTCTTATTTCTTATGAATTCAATATATTGTGCTTGGGTAGTTCAAGAAGCTAATACAATTCCTCCTGTTGGGAGAGAGAGAGAGACACGTTTAGAATACGCATAAGCTGGCTCTCTCAAATCTTCTTTTTCTACCTGCTTAATGCATACCTCTTCTACTTTCTTCTTACAACACTACAGTAGACGGCAGACTTTTGCTCTATGTAACTTTCATAATATTATTATCCGCATCCAATACATACAATACATACTCTAGTAGTGTGCTGTGCAAACTGTGCATACAACGAATATTCTTCGTTCAGGACTTTCCTTCATCCAGCCAACTTTTTTACTATGTCAACTCTCTTAGCTTTTGCTATGTAGTAGCAGTCGAAAAGTTAACTTCCTCATTCAAATATTCAGCACTGTAGCTACAGGCAAACTATGTATAGATAGATTAGGAACAACTTCTTTCTAATATTTTATTGTGTTTTCTCCGCCTTTCTTTTCGTTGCATTATAAATGTGAAGCCTTTGCAAACAAAGGTCGATGCACAGCGTCGGCATAATATGAGACTTCCGATTTTCCGATCGCCCACATTTTATGTAAGTAACTAAGTCCTATATACAATTTCCTAATATTTCGTTGGAAACTAACAGAGGTACCTAACCTACAACGGTATTTATCTATCTTACACTAACGATCAAAGAAAGTAAAAAATAAAATAGATTAGATGACATGTGCTTATTCTGCTTAAAATTTGGGTGTCTGGTTTTAAGTAGCTATTCTATTATCAACAGTTGTCCCACATTTATGATATAACGGAGACAAACCATTTTTTTATTTTTAAAAATTAAAACTCGGGAGCTAGTTAAAAGTTTTCAATGTTTAGCAGTAAGACTTAAGTAACTATTAATAACTCTCCGGAGAAAGAATTTATAAATCGCTCTGCTTCTAAAGTAAATATCGCCATTCAAAAAATAACAGGCGTGAAATATTAGAAAGGAATAAAATATGGTGTAAAAATATTAGAAGTGCGATGAATGATACAGTCATGTTCAAATATATTGAACTTGAACTGCAACTTTTTGCTTTACTTATATAGTACGTAGTTCAGGGATCATTTGCATGTAATTGTATATTTAGCGTACCCTAAAGTTTGAAGTAACATAAATTATAAATATCCATACATAGCATATAATACAATATAGTATGTATGAATAGTATTGGTATAACATTATATTAGTATATTATGTTAATGTAATAGACATGACTCAACATAAATATATAGTGAGATAAAATAAATGCATACCTATACAAATATGAGATATTGTCTGGAGTGTATCTTGCTCCCCATATCCAGGGTCTATGTATGTCCCGTTCGTTGCATTTATCCAAGTCCCATTTCCTTCATCTAGACCGAAATTATCTCCTTCCCCCATCTGAAAAAGAAATGATAGAATTTATTACTTCTGTTATTGGCATGTATATTTATTATTCGTAAATGTATACTCTTCAGTAATACTTCCTAGTCACTCATTTGTACATACTGCCAACAGCATTGCATACTTACTGCACAGTTATATTTACATAATGCATACTATTATTATTTATGCCATTATATTATTACGCTATTTATTTACGGTGCAATAACTTCACGATATGATTTATATACCTCTGCACTAAATTTTGGATATTGAATGGTTAATATGTACAATGCAATTTGGAATTCACACCTGGAAAAACATTACTTTTCCTGACTATTTGTTTCCAACTTACTACAATACAATTCAACTTTTCTATCTCAGATTAAAAACCCGCAACACAACTCAGTACTACTACTATTACTCCCTAGAACATACAAGGTGATGGTGATGGTAGGCACCTTAGGTGCTGGTTTTAATACATTTTCTTATGAAATAAACCTGCTCAAGCATTTACCAATATGTGATAATGTCAATATGATTTTGTTCAAAATAATTTAGGTACCTACTTTAAGTATAAAATGCAAAGCGTCCTGTGATACATTTTAAATAGATAAACGCCCGTTGCCATACTGCCATCATCTATTAATTTTAATTATTGTTTGAATGTCTTATTGGAAACTGTATAATATTTACAAATACATAAACCAGAAAAGAGATAGCAGGTTAGCAAATACAATAACTTTCTTATAACATTCTTCTAGAGTTAAGACACAGGCACAGGGGAAATATATTTCATCCTGTTTTGTGTGCAGGTGGGATCACCCCACGGGATTTGTACTGTAAATTGGATATTCTGAAGAAACTCATTCTACAGCCACTGAACTGTATTAAAATAAACTGACAAGGGTCTTATATTGCCATATTGTCAGTGTTACTATTGTTTTTTGGTCACTTAGTATTCCAAATTGTCAGTACGTACAGTTTCAAAAGGATACTCGTCGTCACGGAAAATGATGACTTATACGAGCAGATTATCAATTTGTGCGCAACGGGTAAACAAGATAAAAATACCAAGTAAACTAAGCCAAAATGCATAATAAACTAATAGTATGTAATACTAATCATTCTTGAGTCAGCAATTGTTCATTGATTTTTTTCCTGTCTTAATAATATGCCTTTTATTTCTTTTTACACTATTGTTGTCAGAAGTGCGCCAGGTATTTTTCGTCGATAGTCACTTTGAACTTGCTTTGTGTGGGTAATTCCGGCATTCAGCATTGTTTATAGATTCATAAATAGAAAGCTCGCAATGCTTTGTCTCTGTTCATGAATAAGAATGAACCTACGAAGTGGTTGCCATTACTATTTCCATTACTTTTTATGGCTTCATTGTATCAAAGGTCGCAGATTTTTTAGCCTATCGGGGTAGGTAGTACTATGTAGGGCGGTAGGCCAAATCCCGTATTTAGATATACGCCGTAGCCTAACAAGTATAAAGTGCAAAAGGAAAGGAAAGACATTAGGTCGACAATCAACATCACAATACATTTCCTTTACACGAGCCGTTTTTCACTGTAGACTATTTTATATGCATAAAGTTGTATGTAACCCATAATTAGATCTTGTTGTTGACTACATAATAATATACAAGCTGTATTTAGTAGGTACACCTTTACATGCCAACTTTCGTATGCACTACATTTGAAACACCATAATGTGTAATACTGCATGTCTAAATAACTTAATTTACTAGTTATTTGCAGAATTGAATTTTTACGTCACATTAACTTTCACATTCGCGTGTTGTACCAATTTGCATATAAATGTAAAATGTAATTGCTGTTGTGATTGCCACCGTCTCAGAACAAACCATCTCCTTTCCTCCGATTTATGTATATTACATTTTCAACGTATAATAGGAATATTATTTAAACTGCCTACACACATTTTTCCAGAATTTCTCAATAAAAGATAATTTCCAACCCCTTGCACAAAGTTGCTAGGTTGTGTTCAGCAGCAGCGTAGCTTATTTGCTTTTGAAGCGCAAGTTCATAATATTTGCCACATCACAAACATCCTTGCCGGCATTAAACCCACTGTAAACAAATTAATTTAGGTATACTATTCACAAATTGCTTTAAATATCTAATAATGCAAATACACGTATTAAGCCAAATAAAAAATTGAATAAATCATTTCCACAGTTTTCTAATATTTATTAGATATTTTTTTATGTGTTATATTTATTACAACTTCGGCAACCTTCTACGAAGACTAACTAAATAGCACGGAATTGTTAAATTGCTAGGTGCAGTGCCGTTTGCGCACCACGATGTATACATAGAAGATGCCATAACTAAAAACTGGATAAAGTTACTTACATCGTCAAAAATGCATGAGAAAATGTATTCTGGTCGATAATTTTTCTATATGGAATACGAACGACATCCAGAAATTTTCAAAAGAAGACGAACGACATACTTTCACGTAGTAGTTTTCATTCAATTCTTTGCAATCGTCAGTTTCACCGCAGGCAGGAAGAGACCCACGATCCACGGCATGAATCTAAAACTCCACATCGCTACCCAACAAGTTTCTCTTATCTTGGAAGGACTTGCTTACATCGTAATGCCCTTTCACTTTTACAGCCATAAAATACTGTCAAACAGGTAGACTTCCGCAGTTGGACAAAACCACTAGTTTAGCTATCTATATGGTAGAAAGACAAACTATACGTATTCAATGTGTGGAACTACACTGTAAAGCACAACAATTCAACTCGAGACACACAAACTGCCCGCTTGTTTATATGCAGACCAATAAACGAAGAACTCCATATTGTCCAGCAGAGATAAGTCCCTACCACTGAAACTGTAACACCATATTTAATTTTTGTAATTGTTCTACAAGAGATTTGCAAATCAATACACAGCAACATATTGGGAAATATAAGTGAAAATTTGTAAAATGTCAGTGTCATCTCTAAATTATCTCCACTCACTGTTCTGAGACATTTAGACTTTCATCACATTAAAGATATTTTTCTATAATTTCCAAGGCGAATTAAGTTAATGCGTTTTCCAGTACATGCATATGCTTTATTAGTATCCTACTTAATTTAATGTGGTAGTTAGATTGGAATGTAACAGGTGCACATTTTAATGGTGACTAATGATGTCCCACGTATTTTATATCTATATACATGTGTTTATATGGCATGGCAATTTTTCCAAATCTAGATAAGATGTATAAAATTGACTTAAATTTAATATTGTCATTTGCGTGAGTAATTTGATTTAAAGCTAACAGCTAGAGCAATTCATGCAGATTTAGTAGAACCAAATGTTAAATGTCACGAAATCATTCCTCGAGCTTCTATGATTATCAACTTATCAGAAATTCTGCAAACGCAAGCATTTCCTTAAAGTCTACACGAAATTGAATTGAAAGCCTCGCCATAAATGTGATTGCATGCGTTATGTAGCTATAAGTCATTCATAACTAATGCGTTTATAAAGAAAGTGTACAGAATTTGGACTGGCTCGGCATTGCGTGCCGAGAATGGTACGTTGGTACACCAACAGTACCAAAAAACGATCAGCATACATTTTTATGTATATGCACAAGTTTGAGGTTTCCTATAGTACATGTAGAGCGGTGAATGTTTTTCACCTCATACATACATAGTTATAAAATCCTAGTTTTATGGAGCACATGTCTTGTGCTAATTCCAAATTGCATGAGTTCCATGACATTGCATTACGATATTTTCCATCGTTTGGATCCAGAATACATATTGCAGTCATATATGTACTATACAAGCTATCCTACGAAGGATTCCAATATTTCCAAGGAAATACTATAAGAGGGCTCTTTACCAACACTGAGAATATGCCACTTTACTTATTTACTTACCGCTATCATTTTTATAGCTTATAGCTTCCATTCTCGAGTAGATAAATGTCTAGTGCCTCTCAGGAAATTTTCATGAGCTTTGTTTATGGAGCAGGCCAGGCAACATTATTTCTCTAATATCAAAACTAATTTGCTATCTAATGAATTTCTCCCTCAGCATACTCTATGCATTCCCTTGTTTGCAGAATTAATTACAATTTCTAAACCTAAAATTTTAATTTCAAGTTCATAAAATCCAAGCTCAGAGAACAGTTAAATTACTGTCCTCATCATATATACAAGTCTTTGACCTTACTAATTCGGTTCTATGCTGATGGAGTTACGTGTTTTATTAATTCAACAGGACCTTGATGTGGTTGCATGTTGATTTACACGCTTCAGAGTAATAACCACCTATTAACATTGATTCTGTCACGAGAGCTATGTTTCCAGTGGAGAAGGCCACTTTCACTGTCCATTTATCTGTTCATATACATTTTTCCTGTAACGTACTTATAAATAGGTAGTTGAGTATGTAAGCTATATATACCTTATATTAATTATTAATATTAGTATTATATTAATTAATTGTAATTGTAATGGTTGTAAATACAGATAATATTACAGATATTTAGCGTTATTACTAAATATTCATCATTACACTGCTGAAAAGCAAGGTTCTCTTAGATTGGCGTTAGATTGTGCAACTGCTTAAAAATATATGTACACATACAGTACACAATAATATTGCAGCTTCATAGCTACTTCATTAGCAACGTGATTCAATATGCCAAGGACCATTTATTATTAAAGGAAGAACACAAGCGTCAGAATCTTACTATTAGTACTTACTACAATTACCATACTAAATTATTATTATACTGCACACATTTATTCATAATATAATTAATTAAGATCACTAATGGACATTTCTGGAGAAAATCTAAAATCCCTAGTGACTTGTATACAATGAAAACAAATTGACAGAACGGGCAAAATAATTTGTAATCAACTCCCTCTCCTTTCAACAAAGATGTTGCCAGGCAATTTCTTAGGAACTAAGCAAACAAAGAAATTTTGTGTACCCCATTCATTCCAGAGTCTTGAGTTTATGAACGCATTACTGTAGTGAAGTTCCACGTTAAATAAGTAATAAAAATATGTATATAGCTATGTACTATATGGCGCAAAGCTTTCGCTTTATGTAGAAAATAAGTATATGGGTAAAAGTTATTTAGCGGAACATAGCTAGTGGTTTTGTAGTATATTTATTTTGAATTGTGAATTACTAGTAGTAGGCTTAGTATAATGAATGTAATATGTACAGTATGTACCTACGTGGTAATGTACTTTCTAAAGGTCAATTCAATGGAAAAGCTTTTGCTCTGCTTCGCATTCACAAACTAAATAGAAACCACATACCTGTCTGTCAACTGTATCAAAGTATCAGGTTCACTCGGATCGCACAGGCACAGAGGCAGTGTTTGTGTTGTGCTCTGCTTTGCTGTGTGTGATATGATGATATATTGAGAAGGAGGGCATTAAATTTTCTTTCGAGAGAGCCAAGAAAGATAATAGTACAATAGGATGGTGATTGACGGCTCATTGTCAGCGTATATGTATACACCACAGAAACACATTTCCTCTTGTCCCACAATTGAAGTAGAGAAAACGCAAACAGCTTCGTCTCGTGAATGTTTCATTTTAACCTAATGCTAGAGTAGTGACGAAGAGACGAAAACTACACTGTTCGTTGGACGTATCTGTCTACTCTACAATATGACCTCATAAGCATGCATGCTTAAATTTACATTTCAGAAACCTTATTGGGTCATTTAATACTGCGTATCATAGTTGACATTCTCACTTTTCCATTTTACTTACCAGATACAATAGTTCCTCCCACTAGAATAATGATTCACCCAGAACTGGAATGTAGATTCCATACTTAGGATTATGTGGATGAACAGTTGCATACAATAGCTTGAACATAGATGCGTGTTTAAATAATAGCAAAACCAAGAGATTCAATAGTGCTGCCCCCGAATGGATAACGGGCTTGCGACCTACGAACTATATTTACACTCGCCCTATAAATAAATAATACCTATTCAGTGATCATGGGCGCATCATTAGCATTAGGTAGTATGTTTATACAAGGGAATCTAATGGAGCCCTGAAAAAATTGAGCAAAAAAATCTAGTTGTGTGTAACAAAGAGGTATTTTATTTAGCTACAGAAAAGAGAAATCATGGAGAAAGTTTTCACCACATAAAAATACATACTGATACAAGAAACCTGACATGTTTTCCTTTTTATTAAATGACGGACGAACAAATAGATGTAAAGTCTATAGACTAAAAATAAGAAACTACGAAGTCAGTACAGCTAGCTAACAGGCTCAACAAAAACTTGTTTACCAGCTGATTTATGTCATAATATTATATAACCTAAGGCAATTTTGAACTTTTCCCCCATTTTAATTTACAAGCAAAGGGTATGTTTTACAACTGCAGGCTATAATTGCCGTTCTACTGATTTTTATAATGAAGAAATTATAACCCCCATTTTGAAACCCTGATTCGGTTAGCCTGCTTCTACTCAAATTAAGACGACAAGCGTGTACGTGTACAGCTATTATTACTCCGTTCGTCCTTGTCTTATTAGAGGATTTTGGCGCAGAACTAAGGCTGTTAATTTTAAAGAGTTGACTGAACAAAGATGAGCCATTCTGTGGAAGTGTTCGCTATAAAAGAGCTAATAGTGTCCATTGAGTTGAAGATAGTGAATTGGAAGGGATAGAGTGAAACAAGTCACATATCAGACTGTTGGACTTGGTCATCAATGTTATATAGCAATAAAAATAGCACGTTTCTCAAAATAGGCGTGAGCCAGTTTGAAAAGGAGAACCTGAAGCTGAAGTCATGATCCTGGCCATCAGTTGGGTTTCAGCTAGTGAAGTTAGGAGAGGACAGGACAAATTGTCCTTGCAGTTTCCTACACATATCGGATAATATAGTTAGAGATTGACAAGGAAAGTGGTGAGAGGGAGAGAGCACTAACTCACTTATCTCCAGTTTAAATGAAAAAAGAGATTGGACTCGATCCCATCTTCCCCATTATTTTATTTTCACTGTACGGACGGACGTAGGTAGGATTGGATTGAGCTTGCATGAGCACTCTGGGCAATATCTCAGTGTCGTCTTCCTTTTACGTTCCATTACAGTGCACAACAGCATTTCATAGGGCTTATTGGTGGTATACACTGTATGCAGTACCTTTTGTAGTGTAGGTACGCATCAGTATGTAAGTAAAACTGTTTCAGTGCATTTTATGGTCTTTCGGTTGAACCTTAGAGTATAAACGTCCATTTTTTAAATATTTGTACAGTTGCATAACTAGCCTTTGAACAAATGATATCAGAATAGTCACTCGTAGTAATTCGAGCTTATTTCAAGAATGTATGTACTAAAGTGAGACATTTTTATGTAGTCTGTTAACACTTGCAACGCATACATATTGTACGAAATTGTTAGCCGCATTGGCGTATTCAGGTCCGACGGAGGTATTTCGAGACGCGATAGTCCGTATTATATTATTGGTATGTACTTGCTTATATACACAAATCGAATCTACTCCCCACCGAATGTCGATGTCATTTATTCTGCTCTTCCTACCTCTATTTGGCTTTACTTTTGTAGAGAGAACTAGCACTGACTCCGAGCTGGACATGCTTAGCTCCAGCCTAACAAATTCGTTAGTCTTTACAGTAATGGACACACTTACTTAACGCAGTTAGGTACACCAGACCAGATATCTCTATATTTATATTCTAACAATTCCGTCGTATTCGTTCAAATTGCATCGAAATATTTATTTTATTTTATATTACGTTACTCTTGATTTTATCATGTGAGATCTTCTCTTATTGTTTCTATATGTGTATATCTACTAATATTTTACTTTTACCTCACATCAAATCACTGCAATACTTATGTAATACATTTATGTGCGCTTTATACACACTTTCACTAAACATAAAAGCAACAGCAGAGATAGAGAGAGTGAAAGTACCATTCACATAATAGAAAGCAAAAACATTGCCCCACTGTCCAATCAGATAACTCTCCTTCAATCCCAAATCTCGACTTCTGCCCGTGTTAGTTTCGGAGTTTCACTACTCCAGTAAGAAGGAACATCGGGTTCTCTTTCAATAAACTCATTCTGTGCACATTGGTTGGCTTTGGACTAGGACTCTGTCATGGCAGTTGCTTTCCCTGCTGTTATATACCAATTCTGCGTTTATTCCCTTCAGGCAATGACTTTACAAAGTCACTTGCTCTCATTTACACTGGTTACGCTTTACGTTCTTTGCTGCTACAAATTGTTTTCAACCACTGCAGTCACACTTCTACATCCTCTACTCTTTTTGGTGTTTATAATATATCCTGCCAAAAGCTACATTCTTCCCATCTCAGTCTCTCCATATAATGTATAGCGTATTTTATCCATTAGAACCCAAAATCTAATAAAAACAATTGTAATACAGTTGTACATTACATTAAAATTTCTTATCAATAAACTATCTAGCTGCCGTTTAGTCCAAGATCGCATATGAATGAAGAAAATAAATGGTGAAGTATATTTAACTTTAATTAAGTTAAACTTGTAGACGTAGAGTGAGTCATGAATGTCAGATGCTATATACATACTACATACAACACAACAAGTTTCTTAAAGGAATGGCAAACTTTAGTTCAGACCACAAAATAGACACTTGTTTATTCTAAGGCTGTGACTTCCGGAACTAAAACGGAAAGTACGGTATGTACACATAATATGATACCACGCATCACATTAGGTATTGCAAAAGTAACAACAAAGGTCCACTATTTCTATATAGGTACATAGCATGGAGTGTGGGTAATGTAATGTAATATGTAGGCATTTGTAGTTTGTTTGGATTGAGTAGAGTAACTAAAGTGAAGTGACTATATACACGAACACTGATTGCAGTTTTCCCAACTTCGCTGTTTTTTACTTTACCTCTAGGATTGTATTTCCCTTTGCATTTATACTCGTATTTAGGAACTCCTCTGTGACATGGGGAATTTAGCGTACATACTATATTCTATGGATGCCGCACAGCCAGTGTAAATACATTATGTACATATATTTATTTACTGTTGTAGCCACAATATAACATTCTCGAAAATCTGAGTGCGAATATGTATATGAAGAAGATAGCTGTAAACACATCAACGCTAAATAAACCATGACATAAGTACCTATATAATTATAGAACTCTTCTCTGTGGTATGCAATGCATACATACTGCCTTATTTACTTACCTATGTATAATTGCACTTACTAAGCTCTGTAGTATATTATGTTTATTATCTACATGACTCGTCCTATTGCATTATGCAAGTATGTAGGTACTTATATAGGTATATACAGATATGTAATAGAAATGGATGTAGTACTTTCCGAATAACTAAATAATATGTATACCTGCAGATAGAGAAAATCCTATCAAAAAGCAACATGCATTTACGGGCAAGAGAAGCGAGAAGATTGCTAGCTGGCCTGGGTGTGGGTTAAGTCAAGCAAACTCGAGTAAATGCAGCAGACAAAATTCGTTCCTACCTCTGCTCTGCACGGGAAATGTACTTTCTGTAGCCAACACTTTGGAACAGATCTAGATTACTGGTAGGGAATGTAAATATTATATAGAGCTGAGCCATTTTTGAAATGTTGAACTCTGTCCCCTCCAATTCAATATAAAGTACATCGCCCAAGCGTAGTTATGAAAAAATATAATTTCCGCCCTGTTCCGCTCCCACAAAATTAAGAATCAACAGTGTTTTCAGAAAATGTGGACTTAAATGAAAATATTGTGAAAGCTTCAAATCGCGTTTCTATTTAAAAAGAGAAAGCGAATTTTCCATATTTATTTGAAAATTAAATCCCAATTTTTACGTATTTCGGCTTCACAACTTAATCTAATAACTACTTATTCTTAACTGTACATATTAAGAACTAAATGTTAGTAATGACAATGACGGCTAACAATATATCCTCTTTAAACACGACATTATATATGATATAACCAGTAATTATCCTATGTTATCTTTTACGCGGGTGGGAATTGCGTGCGACGATCGGTATACATGTCCCAACTCTAGTCAAATGGAAGATGGTAGAAAGAAGTGTCTATTTCCTATATAATAATGTATGTAATGTAAAGTGTAGCACAGCACAGCCTTCATTGGAGTTTGAACGGATAGAATTAGTTAGCTGGATTCTTGCAATTTGGATTCTACATTTCTCTCTCGTAGTACTGTTAACCTTTCTCCTTTCTCTCGGTGTATATTCGAACGTCGAGTTGATTGAGTGAGCTCGAGTGAGTTTCCTTGCCATACATATTACAGATATACTGAAACAGAACTGACTACTGTTCTTTTGACTGTGAGCCTAGTGTGGTGTGGCCTGGCCTGGCATGGCCTGGTCCGAGTTTCACATCGTTAGATTTAGTTAGTTAAACTGACTGAAGACTGACTGTTACATACACTACCCTACCATAAGCGTAATAGTATTTCTTCTCTGGGTTAGGTAACTAACAGTAAGTAACAACCTATCTGTTTATATTGTGACATAGGTAGGTAGTGCATTTAATGTAAGTAATGTATTCGTTCGTCCAGGCAGAAAGCTAACTAACCTAACTAACAATATAAGGAAGCAATCTAAAAGCAAGGAATCCAATGTTCCTTTTTAGATATATAGGATTTCTCTCTTTCTCCTTCCCATATTTCCATATCCTACATTTCAAAGGTAATTAAGATAAAACTTTTCCTCGAGTCTTCTTAGCCAAGCTTGGCCCAGTCACCCCCATAAGTCCTTTCCATTCCATTGTCAACTTACTTACGTTAACACAAAGCTGATTTTAGCCACAGGAGCAGACTCTATTGTTTTATAGGGATATTTAGTTACGATTAGAGCAGAGGGAGAACATTCACACATTTTCAAATAAACAAACTAAACCCTATTCTAGATATAAGCATTGTGCATTATAAATAAACGGAATACTAAACCACTGTAGTGTGGAATATGTTCCAAGCAAACTAAAGTAAATTGCCTGTAGCCGCTTGGTTTGCTTCTATTCTATTTACTACGATGGAAAATCCAAGAAGAATGTTTTATTCTCTCCCAACAACCATACCAGACTTATTACAGCTTGTGGTTTTAGTAAATGGAAAATGAGGAGAGAGCCATCTGATACCTAACCGATACCTTACTCCTTACTTACTTGACACAATAAACAACCTTATGTAAATCGTTTATGTAAATTACATTTTACGATTCACACTGGACATTAAAATCTACCCTAGTTTCTAATTGTAACTTAAATTGCCCAGATGCACAGAATCTGAAAGGAAACCAATTTCATAGAGAACTAATTCATTCATATTTATAGCCGGCATTTAATGAACCGATTTACTATTCCCTAATTTATATAACATTTATCGTCCACAACGGTGGCCCCAGTGTCGTCTAAATATACCCACAACCTAGTTACATGATATCTATTATACATTTCTTAATGAAACAATTAATATTAGCAATAGGTAACTTTTATTTGCGTTATGAGGTTGTAACAATTGCAATGATTAGTCGCAAAATGCTAGAAGGGGTTTCCTAAGCCAATATATGGACATAAACATAGATACGGACTTACAAGGCTTCTTTGCACTCCATTATTTTCCCATTTAATATTTAACATAACAATAGAATTCATTGATTTCGGCTAGCTAAGCTAGCATCAAACTATTCATGCTCACGGTTAGTATCGTAATATACTGCCATAATGATATGTGTATACATTCATTTGCATTATGTAGGAAGAAACGTGTAAACTAATGTTACTTGACATTTCCGCCAAATAAAATTTTACACAAGCTTTTACCACAACATATTATTACGTAATTGAGAGTGACTTACATTAGACAAGGTTGCATTTAGTAATTTTAATGCTTTTAAGTAAATACTACTGCTTATTCCTGATAGAAGCTTCAGCAAACCCACATGCATAAACAGTAACAGGATTGCACACTATGTAAATGCAGGTTATGATAAATAAACATATAGCTATGCTACTGAATTTGAACAGAGATAATAATATTATAATGTACAAGGATAGGTAACATGGTTTTGCTCTCCCGCCGTAATCTACATTTGCAGAGTACGTACTACATAGATATTAATATTAGTATAATCAGCTAAAACTCAGCTCAAATATGAGCAAATCTTCAATTCTGAGAGTAGTTTAAGTGAATACCTGTGTAGTTTAATACTATTACAATGACTACCTATTCATTTATAATGACAATTGTAGACTGCTCAGAATACGAAACACGGACACTACAACGCGGGAATATAGGCACCCACTATAAACCATTTATGGAGTGCTTAAAATGTAATCCTTGACTAAATTGACAAAATATTAGGCTGAATTTATTTACCATATAATATCATGTAGATAGAAGTAGAAATTCCAAACCGATGTACTATACACAAAATTCCCTATGCGTACGTTATCTTGGAACGTCAATAGTAGAATTAAACTTTAACCTTAAATAAAAGTCGGCAGGTGCATGGTGCATGAGTATACTGTTTCATGCGTAATTACAATGCGAAATGTATTCAATTCCTTCGCCGTAATAGTCATGCTTATAATTTTTCATTGATTTGCTACAAAACGGTTATTGATAAAGTTTCAACAAACTATGTTATGTTGCTAGCCACATGACATGAAATAAATATATACCGATGATGTACTTATTCTATTAATTATAATTTGTAAGGTGCACTTTTTATGTGCATTACTATACATCTATAGGTGAATATACTAAATATAAGACTCACCATCGTATTATGTATAGCCATCTTCAATCTGGTCATTTGCTTTTCCTCCAATACAAAAGTGTATTAGTATTACATGCGATCACTGGAGCAATTGCATCGGTGAGTGACAGAGATTGCTACTAAATGTTCTTTACCACCTTTAGCAATTATTACAGAATTATAATCTTGTACATCCTTGATCACAATCAGAATGCTCAATTACGTTCACTCCTTGATTTTCTAACACGCAGCACTTTTCAAGTTACCAATTCCTGAAAGGCAAACTGTGAAGGTTTTTTCGGAAGGGATTAAATCGTCGTAGTTACTTGCAATCAGATTATTCCAAATTTTATTTTTCTTGTAACCATTTGGGATATATATAGGGAAACTTCAGTTATCTACGAGAATTATGCTGCCATTGAAATATATATAGCCAAGAAAAAAATAGGGGATAAACAGTCTACTTTGGTGAATACGCATCTACTACATATACACACGGACCACGGAGTGTTTCAGATTAAGTAGAAGACATGGAATTGGACGTGCATGACAAAACCTCTCTTCCTTCTCTCTAATTCTACTCTTACATATAATCCCGATGTAATCGACAAGACTGTAGCTAATTTACTGTGGTTCTTGAGATCTCATACCCCAATAACTCTAATCCTAAGTAGGCAGTTCTGCTTCTACGTCATGTATTAAGATCCATTCACTTTTATTAGAAACACTTTCACAAAGGTCACTTAAAATGGTTGATTGTCATCAACATGCAAGCTCACACAGTATAGTATGTATGTACTGTGTAAGTATATACCATATTTAGTATTGGTATAGATATGTGTACTACCTTCAGGAGAAAATTCTTATTATCTTGAACAAAGTCAAATAGTATATCTTTACTAACAACGCTGCCGTAGTCGAGGAATAGGAAAGTGGTTCCCCTTCGCAAAATAATCTGCTCTGCAGTGAAAGTTAATGTACATATATGCATTCCTTGCATACACACATTCTTGATATAGTGACCGGGTATAATGGCAGAAGTTGTATGTTTATTCAAAAAGTATTCTCTACAGAACTTCCACGTCCACAACTTCTAAAATATTTACCCCAGTAAGCTATACTGTGTAACAGTGCAAGTAAAACTACAAAACTATTAGCACAGCGTGCTATGGCAGTATGTATGATTCACGTCATGCACTCTTTATGTAAAATACGTCATATAATACAAATTTATATGTAGCACAGCACTGCACTCTTATTTCTATATATAGACGACACAGATAATTGCACAAGGAGAAAAACAAAGAAATTCCGAAAACAAACGAAAATGCCACTCGCGCTGGGTTAAATAAAATTGTCAAATCGTCATAATATAACCCGGGCTGAAATTGCACTGATGCTGGAGCCGGCTTTATTGTTCGCTAGCCCGTCCGTTCCGTGCATATGAGACAGTTCTCTCTCTGTAGTACGCTTAACTACAATGCAATGCAGTTGTTTGTTCCACTTTTACTGCTTCACATTACATCATTGCACTTGACTGTAATGTCAATTTGGCAAGATCAAACAAACATGCAGCCGCACCAAAAACATAACGATTCTCTATCTATGTGTGGTTCATACCATTCTGGACTGGAACTAATGGCTTCAATTAATTTCCCCCTCCCCAATCCATTTTTCTGTTAATTTTCTCTGGTTATTACATACCTAGTGAACTAAAGATTCATAAAACTAAACTATCAGTCAGTAAATCTTAATGAAGCTTGCTATTCATAATTTTTTAATGATATAAATAATAAACGACGCAGTAACCTACTTTTGTAGTTACTCTGTATTTTCAATTCAGTTTAAGGAGATCTCTGAACAGTGTCTCGCATATTATATGCATGGTTGTAGTACATAATTATGTAGTACACTGTTCAATACACAATGTATCGGCTACACTCCACTAATCAAGGTGCAAGTGGGAGGGTGACATTACATTCAGATAAGCAATGTTATTGGAAAGACACATAAAATATAGTATTTAAGACGTAATTAAGCCGATACATAAATAAATATGTAAGAATTGGTAAATGCGCCCACGACTTAAACCAAAAAGTAGCTATCTATATACATCCAGCAAGATAAGTAAAACCTATTTTTTAATAAAATGTTTTAACATTTTGTGTTGATAGGCATGTATAGGTATGCATAGGTATAGGTATCCTTAATTGGAATAGCACAAACTGGTTTATTTTTATTATGCATGCAGAAATCAAAAGGGTATAGTATCTGTATCATGTCCAAACATTTATTCTGTATTATGCTGCCAACGAGTCTTTATTCGCATATTATTTATCTAGAGTGTGGATAAAAAGTTTACATAAGAGTTGGACCGAACTATTTAATCGGAATAAGGGATCAACTGATAATGCATAGTGATAACATAAAATCTAATTTCCCCATTAGGCAGTAACAGGATTTTCTATACATCCACACAGATATCTGATTTCTGATAACAGTTTCTGGTTCACAAAACCTCCATAATAATAACAACATCACTTGTTGTTGTGCTTATATTCTCTTAGCTGTAAATTATGTATTGATTGATGAGAAAACACTTCACATCACATATCGTACCATTTACCAATGAATACTTACAGATACTTCGATCTGTATTTAAATGTGGCAATAATAATATAAGCCGGCATTGGAATATGATTACAATGTCAAGTAAAACGAAAACATTCAATCAATTGAGCGGATAAAACAAGATTGCGGTACTCGTTTTTATGCTAAGGAATGTACTTGAAAGAAATTAAATGAAAACCATGTCGTATGGTTATAATGGTTATGTATATTCGTATCAATCATAACGAAAAAGTAGTCCGTCATAGAGTTCATTCCAAAGAGCCATTGAGTTTCAAACTTTTCTTTCCTTTGTTCCAAGCTACTAATTATGTTGAATGTAATGTAATGTACAATGTACCGTATTTTTTGTTGACTCTTTTCTTTTGCAGTCTGTTCTGCTTCCGTTCGTTCAGCTCAACCAGTCAATCGGTTAGTCAACAGTGTCATCCTCTTCCTTTGTTCTGGCCGTGCTGCTCTGTTGCTCTACATCTACACTCAATTTTCTTAATTTGTAATTTTTGATTTTACCTAAAAAAACAAGAATGGATTCCGAAAACGACATTTATGCTAATTTTCAAAATTGGAACGTTGCTCGGAAAAGTGAAGAGATCAGCATAAAGAGATTGGAGGATGAGATTGGAGGTAAGTTGTAATTTCAAAAGTTGAAATCCATGTATATATATATATTTTTCCATTGTTATTGCACATTCAGTGTATTTTTATTAGTCATTTGTATAGTTCCCTTCCCATCAAATTCTTACCACCTTTTATTTGTTTTTCACTATATTTTCATTGTTAAAATCATGATACAATATGATACATATTTACAATTTATTTAGTAACAATTAATCGTGATCGTGATTGGTATTTAATTGTATAAAGTAAATATTTTCATTCATTGACCATAATGCAAATTTTTAATATTTACTTGGTTTTAGATTTGCAAAAAAGTTATGCTGAAGAAAAAGGTCTGTGTGAACGTCTTCGCAACGGGTTGAGCTCAATCAAAATGGAGTTGGAAATGCAAACAAGACGGCTGGTGACGGTGTTGTCGCAAAGAGACGGGTAGGTAATAATACAGTTATGTTACATTTTTTGTAATTCGTTGGTTTATTATCATTATTCTATTGTTTACTTTCTGTAATTATGTAAATTTTACAAATTGCATATTTATTTTTTACAGAATTAATAAAACCATTGCCGAATTGGAGGATACTACAGCTGTCGAAAAGATGCAACTTAAATTGGCAAAAGTAAAGATCGCCGAAAAAAAGTCCCGAGTTGACAAAGAACTTGAAGCTACTAAAAAATATGAATCGTTTATGAGCCAACTCAAGAAAGTGGGTCAACAATTTCCTCAGGTTACCAGCCAACCTTCATTAATGAAGAAATCTCAACAATTGCCCCAGGTGACCAGACAACCTCCATTAATGAAGGGACCTCAACAACTGAGCCAGCTTACCAGCCAAGTCAGCCAACCTCCATTAATGAAGGGACCTCAACAATTGCCCCAGGGTACCAGCCAACTTCCATTAATGAGAGAGCCTCAACAATTGCCCCAGGTTACCAGCCAACTTCCATTAATGAGAGAGCCTCAACAATTGCCCCAGGTGACCAGACAACCTCCATTAATGAAAGGACCTCAACAACTGAGCCAGCTTACCAGCCAAGTCAGCCAACCTCCATTAATGAAGGGACCTCAACAATTGCCCCA